>WYDI02031833.1:0-199478 GCA_009867235.2 Psittacus erithacus | reverse complement strand
AAAGCAGGCACTCCCGCCAGGCATCTGGAAGAGCATAGCTGTGTTGTTAACATGGCGCCTGTGTTGTTAACATGGCGCCTGTGTTGTTAACATGGCGCCTGTGTTGTTAACATGGCGGCCGTGGTGTTAACATGGCACCTGTGTTGTTAACATGGCGGCCGTGGTGTTAACATGGCGCCTGTGGTGTTAACATGGCGGCCGTGGTGTTAACATGGCGGCCGTGGTGTTAACATGGCAGACGTGGTGTTAACATGGCGGACGTGGTGTTAACATGGCGGACGTGGTGTTAACATGGCGCCTGTGCTTAGAGGGCACGAAAGCAGTTAAATCCCTGAGCAGGCTTTTCACTCCGGAGCAGAACTTCTCCTTCCCAAGCCATTGCTTTTTGTGTGTCCATTGTACGTTTTGACTTTGCCAGTTTCTTTTTGCTCAGGGCAGGACCTAAGATTTGGAAGAAGAGGTGGCTCTGAAGGGGGTATCAACTGGCAAATACTGGAGACTTGGTGGGTAGAGCTGGGGGAGCCCGTGCAGATAAAGACTGAAACTATTTATTTAAACTAGAATAGCTTTCCTCATGTTCAGAAAAGATGCTTTATTGTGCTCTGCCTGGATTCATTTTTGTCCCTGTTCTTGCAAGTTTCCACATTGGTGTTTCCTAGGCCGGACCCACGGCTCGGTCTGGCAGGTCACTTTTTATTTAAATCACTGCTAAGTGAATGCGACGTGGAGCCTTGATGAAATGAGCAAACATTGCACTGTGGATCCATGAATATATTTGTCTTTGTTTATGCACTATTAGAACCGAGGGCGCTGTACATAGAACTTTGCTTTGGAGCAATATTTGCAAAACTTGAAAACTTCTGTATCTTGGTGTTTGGAATAAATAAATAGGTTTTTGTTGGCTAAATCTTAGTGAAGTCTTTGTTTCAATTAATGATGAGTCATTTTGATCACTTTTGGACTGTTATTCACATAGCATTGAAATGTAAATACTGTACGACAGGAATGGAAATCATTCTGTTCCTAAAGTATGGAAATGATTGTTTTCCACATCTCTGATATTCTCAGTAGGTAAACTGCATTGGCTTGTGTTGGATATTGTTTTAGTGAAGAGCTTGTACGTTTTATTCCCAAATCCTAACGGATGTAATGCATTACACTGGGTGTATATAACCTCACCTGATTTGTGTGCCTGAGGGCTGCACTGAGCACTCAGCAGTGTCAGTGAGAGCAGCAGCTTTCATAGCTGAGCTCACTCAGAGAGGATTCACTTCACAACAACCGAGTGTTGCAGGCAGGAGGCTGCTCTGACCAGAACAGCGCAGCTCAGCGCCTGGAACTGTGTGTGTGAGAGTCTGGTACCGGGGACACTCATTCCAAGAGTGCGGAGGCCTGAAGGTGTAGCATCTGTGCACAGTTCCTAGGACCCAGTGAACCAGGACGAGTGCTGTCAGCTGAACATTGCAAACTGAGCCGTGAACACTGGCACTTCATTTGTTTCTGAAATGACAGGAAAACATCATTTCTGTACACCTTTCAGGTGGAAAGGGGTTTCCATACGGAGATGGGAACACCTTCCGCAGTCCCTTTGATCCCAGCAAATGCTTGGTAGCTGATCTTGTGAAAGGGATGCTCAGACAACTTGGTTTGAGGTGGCAGAGCATAGGTGTGTATGGCAGGGCTGCACATCTGCCTGTCACTACTTGTCACTTCAGAAGAAGCTGGTGATAAAGCTCTCCAAGGAGGTCAGTGCTGGCCACAGCCTAAAATCGTGCTTTAACACCAGGCTTTGTGCTGATGCTGGTAACGGGCTGCAGTGTTTAAGGGTGGGAGGCAGGAGCGGGGATGGTGTCACCCGGGGCTGGGCACCCCCAGCAGCACTCTCCGGTCTGAGGTAGAACCATTGATGCAGAAACACCAACGATGCTTCTGCACCACAGTGTGGATGGATGCAGGCTGGCGCAGGAGGAAGGAGGCCCAAGAGCCGATCTACACAATGAGGGGGATAAGGGCAAAAATAAAGGAAGGAAAACCCTCTGTGCAGCCTCGGGGGCCCAGGGGTGACAGCAGCGGCTCCATTGGCTGTGGAACCAGGTCAGGGCTGAGGGACAAACCCCAACCTGTGCCCTGAGCAGCCGAGACGCCGGCGCTGAGCCCCACGGCTGCGCAGGTGGGTGAAGCTCCGGGCTGCTGCGTGCGGGGAAACGAGACGGCGAGGGTGGGCCTGGAGGAGCCCGTGTGTCAGACATGAAAATGAGGGGAGTCGAGCATGGCGGGGCGGGAAACCCGCAAAGGGGGGTCCTGAGGCAGCAGCGCAGGGAAAGGAAGGAGGGGATGGCACCGAGCAGCAACACCGAGCGCTTCCCCAGGCCGTGCTGTGCTGGGAGGGATGCGAAGGCTGAGGCTTGGTGGGGCTCTGAGGCTGCTGTTAAGGTCCCCTCTGGCTCAGTGGTGCAGCGTTATGGGGGCTGGACACAAGGATTTGCGTTCTGCCTGTGCGGGTCACCTCGTCCCGCATGGACCCGTTTGCCATTGCTCCTAGAGCAGCACTTGTGCCGTTAAACATATCCAGGCTCTAGGGCTCAGTGATTCGCCCTCAGTGACCTGAACGGTGGCTCCCCCCATGCGGGGAGCTGGCAGCAGAAGCAAAACCCCCCACAGGCCATGGAGGGTGAAACAGCCCGGCGGCTGCAGCTGCAGCTCACGATTTACTCACAAACCCTCAGCGTGAAGGGGATGCCCTTTAATGACGATGTGACAAACGGCGGCTGCTGCGTTTCCAGCAGGGTCCCGGTTTATGGCCCTTGAGCCCACTGCAGTCCGCGCGTTACCGGGCTCAGGGATCAGCTGCGGCGGGCGCAGGAGGGCGCCGGTCTGCTCCCGGCTGCTGTGGCTGCCGCCGGCCGGCGCAGGGGCGAGCTCAGCGCGGGGTGAGAGCAGGAGGGGCTCTCCCAGCCCTGTCCTGCAGCCGCCTCACCCCAGGTCAGCTTGTGCCTGAGCCGGCGGGCTCTGCTCCCACGCCCAGGCCAGGCTCTGGGACATTTGCATCCTGCTTCCCTGCGGATGTGGCCTCTTTGAAGTGACTGCTCCTGTGCTCAGGCTCTGCTTCACCCAGCGCCATGGGAGGAGATGCTGCGGCTGCTCAGAGCTCACAGCCCAAAGTGCCCGGCTCTGGGGAAGCGCAGGCCTTTGGGCAGCCCCTGCCTCCAGCATCGGTGCCTGTCGGCGCCCACCTTGGTCCCACCTCTCCCTGTCCCGGCTCCCATCTCCCACAGCATCAAGGAGCAATCATGGCTGCAGCCAGGCCTTGTGTCTGCCATGGGGCTGCGGCCAGGCGGGGCCCTGTCCTCAGCAGCTCTTTGCCCCCTTCCCCTCCGCGCCCTCCTCGGGAATGGCCGCCCCGGTCAGGAGGAGGTAGGAGCTGATGGCTTCCCGCAGGCCCAGGCTGATGGGGGAGTCCTCGGGGGGGGACGCAGTGTCCGAGAGCAGGAGGGAGCTGTGGGAGGGCGGTCACCGGGCAGCCCCCAGCCCCTGAGTGCCGGTCGGGGCGAGGGGCAGCCCCCTGTCCCTACCTGTCGATCTCGTCCCAGTTGAGCGATGGCTTCCTCACCACAGCGGGCATGGCGGGAACAGGAGCCGCCCTCACCCTGCCCGTGGCGCAGGGCTCACCAAGGGCGCAGCACAGCCCCTCTCCGAACTCTGCGCAGGGAGCCGGCGGTGTCACAGGGTCCCCCGCCATCTGCACCCCAGCGCTGGGGCACGCAGAGCGAGCGGGGCACCGGCCGCCATCTCCCTCCCTGCAGAGCCCGCACGGAGCCGGGCGCCGCGGCCTTACCGGAGTAGTGCTCCACGAGGCTGTGCAGGCCGGGGAAGGTGAGCCGGGGCGCGATGTAGAGCCAGCCGTTGTCCAGGCGGTGGATGCGGTAATGGGTCACGGCGGCCCAGCAGCCCCGCTCGCAGCGCCGCACCGACAGCGAGAAGCAGCCTGCGGGGACCGGGGCACACGGCTGCGAGGAGACGGGCACCTCCTGCGCAGCCGCCCCGGCACAGGGATGCCATTGCCCCACGGGGGGGACCGGCAGCACCCCATGGGTGTGAGCAGCCCTGCGAGCATCCCTGCGCCAGCCCCGTGCCATGAGCACCTCCACAATGGGCTGTGGGAGCGCCGGGACACGGGATGACCTCGGGCAGCTGTCCGCCATGTCCCACACACCCTCAGCGTCAGGCGCTATAGTTCCATGCCCGAGTCTTTGCTGCCGGCTGTCCGCAGCCCCATGGCCCCCTCTGTGCCCAGCAGCCATGCGGCCGCACAGCACCAAGCTGGTGCATCAGCATCATGCCACCCAGCAGGATGTCCCGGGGGGTTCCCTCAGCACCTCACTGCGATGGGGCCCTGTTCCACTTCAGGGGCTGAGCCCCTCCGCCCCTCGGCTCGATCGAAGCCGCACGAAGCCTCGCAGCGGTTGCGGCCTTTGGGGGCTCAGCGCAGCGCAGGCAGCGGCAGCGCGAGGAAACGGCCGCACAGGGCGGCCGCTGTCGCCGGTTGTGAGCGGCGGAGGCGGGGATCAGCCCCGCGGGGATGGCGGGGAGCAGGGCCGGGGCGCGGGTCTCACCTCGCCTGCTCTGGCTCTCCCGTATCAGGAAGGCGCCGCTGCGGTTGCCCGGCCGGAGCAGCAGCTCCTCCGCCTTCTGCCGGCTGACGCCCTCGTACAGCCACCTGCGGAGAGCGGCGCTGGCACTGCCTCTCCCGGCGCCCCAGGACAGAGGGGAGCGCTCGGGGTGCAGCAGCGCATGTCCGGGGGACACCCCCCGAGCCCCAGCGCTGCCCCATGGCACAGGGACAGAAAGAGGGCAGTGGCCGGGCCCTCTGCCGTGGGGCCACGTCCTTTAGTGCCCACCCTGGGACAGACCCTTACCTGTGCCTGATCCTGGCCACGCAGCTGCTGGGGATGTGGCATTCCTTACCGGACTCCTCCGACGCCACCAGCCACCAGTCCCCATCCCTGCAGGGAAGGGTTTGAGCCACCCTGAGGGGCTGAGGCTGCAGGGAGGGGACCCCAGCGCGGTGCCACCGCCAGGGCCCTGCGGCGGGTTGGGAGCGCTCCCTGGGCGCAGGCACTCACTCGGAGAGGACGCGGAGCTGCTCCCCCATGCTCAGGATGGCCCCGGAGCCGGGGGGGAAGTCGCAGAGAGCCAGGGCCTGGACGCCACCGGCGGCTGCGGGGACGGGGCCGGGGCTCAGAGCTCCCCCGCGGCACCAGGGCCCCGCAGGGGCGGCAGGAAGGGGCGCACGGGGATGCCGGAGCTGCGGGCACTCACCCGCCTGCGCGGGCAGCGGGGGCTGCGCCGTGTCCGGGGCCGCTGCGGCGGCACTGAGCGGCCTCTCCCGGCTCGGCCCGCTCCCCATCCCGCGGCTCAGCCCCCGGCCCGCGGCTGCTGCCGGCTGCGGGGAAAGAGAGGCCCAGGTTGGACCCCGGTGGGGCCGTGTAGGGATGCTCATGGGCTGCAGGCACCAACCCTGTGCCCCAGGGCAGGGCTCTGGGCTGGTGCGCCGCTGCTAGGGAGCCCCCCCGAGGGCTATGGGGACTGGTGGGAACAGCAGGACCCTGCCCCAGGATGGGGCATCCACATCCCCATCCCTCACCATGGCCACCCTCTATGTGCTGTAGGCCCCCCCAGCCCGGTGTCTGCAGGGTGTGGGGCTCCCTGCACCAGCTCCCATGGGAGCTCAGGGGCTATGGGGACACAGCTCTGCCTATTTTGGTTCCTTGGTCATAGAGAGGTGCAGCCAAAGCTGTGTGACACCCAGATCCTCACTGTGTGAGCCCCCAGACCTGCTGCTGCCCTCAGTTGGGGTCAACCCCACGTACCTGCCTCTCTCTGTCACCATCCTGCAGGAGCTGTCAGGGCTGGGCAGGCATCGGCTGGGTTCTGCTCCCCCTGCGTGGTGGTTCCTCAGGCTCCCAGGTTGCAATTGCAGGGTCCCTCTCGCACAATGGATCCCTTGTGGGATGCCCTTGTTCTGCCCTGGTCCCTCTGCTCTAGGGCTGGGTGCTGGGTGCTCCCAGCAGCGCTGCGGTGTGAGGGGTGCGAGGAGCTGGAGCAGGGGCTGCGGCTGCTGCTGCTTCCTGTGACGTGCACACACACACGAGCGGGGTTTTATCTTCTCTCACACTGCTCAGCTGCTTGTGCCCCTTGGGGACTGCGGCACACGAAAAGCTCCCTGAGGGCACTCATGGCACCGTGGTCACCGCATGGGCTCCGGGGTGGGTGAAAGGGAGAGATGGGCGGCGCGTGAGAGCAGGAGCAGGCTCCTGGACTCAGAGGTTGAGGCTGGACAAGGGCCTGAAGGTGCCTCCTGGACACAGCAGCAGTTGCTGTCACAACCAAGTTCCTCCTCACAGCATCGTCTGGCACCAAGAAGAGTTTGACTCCATCACCTTGCACCAAGGAGCACGCCCAGGTATGGGTATGCAGCGTGGTCCAGGACAGGAGCTGGGGTCAGTGGTGTGAAGCTGCCTCCTTGCAAGGCCTGTGGCTTTCCTGGTAACAAACAGCTCCCTCCAGCACAAGAGGTGCCGCAGCCTGAGGCAGAAACCTCAGCCCGTGGCTGCAAGAGGTGATTTTCCATCAGTGACCCCAGAGAAACCTCCCGCAGAGCCGAGCTCAGCGCGATGTGCCCCATGCTGCTGGAGAGGGATGCACGCTGCTGCTGATGCAAAGGCGCTTGGGCTCTTGGGCCGTTGGATGAGCTCATCCCAAGGATCTGATCAGTTGGGGATTTGGTCCGAAGGGCACTGGAGAGCTGGAAAGTGTTAAGCCCCTCCCCAAGCATCCAAATTCCAGCCAGAAGAGGTCGAGGAAGCTCTCTGTGATCTTACAGGGACCTCAGTGCTGCCATGAAGTGTGGAAGCACCAGCACCAATGTGGGTCTGGATCCCACCCCAGGGAAGCCTGTCCTGAGCCCAAGCTCTGCTCCTGGATTTGGCTGGCGTTGCTTGTGCCACCCACAAACATTTTGTCCTTTACTAAACTCATTTCTCAGCTTTGATTTTTGTATTTTTCACAGGAAAAGCAGTTACTTATGTGAAAACAAATTTACTTTTCCAGTTATCCTTGGGGTAATAAAACATACAACAAACCCCATGACAAATCTTGCCTCGCTTATGCTTGTGAACCACCATGGCAACAGAACTCTCTTCTTAATCACCTCCCTCCCAAACTGCCCAAAATCTCATCTATTCACTCTCCTGCCTTCCTTGTCCATGGGCAGCCTGCAGCTCCGAGCTCTCCTGCTCCACATCACAAACAGCACTTGTCAAGCGTGCACCAACCCCTGCGGTCATTTCATTTCCTCTAACTCATTTCATTGCCATTTTAATATTGCATTTCCCTTTCATTCGGTCTGTTGCTGTATTGTCATAAGGGAACTCGAGGAAGATTCATTTCTCAGTGGAGTCAGCTGGCACCACATCACAGCGCCGCACCACCAGCAGCTTCCCTCTTGTGCATGCTGTTTTGCATCCAGCAGCAATGAACTTCATGTGGTATCTGGTGGTCTGGTCGCTTTGGTAGTCTCTTGTCATATTGCTGTTCATTTAATCACTTTATCACTTCACCACTCGCTCATTAACACAACTGTCTCTTTTCTCCCATTTCTCCCCATTCAGTTTGCTATTCACGAAGCCCCTTTGTCTCACTCCCTGCAATGACCTTCCTGAAGGTCTTCACAGAGCCAAAGCACGAGGCTGCAGCAGCGCGCCCTGTGGGCACGACAGCAAGACCTCGACTAACCTGAGAGCAGCAGCTCGCCCCCGCCAGTCCCTGCCGGCTTTCTGTGAAAGCTGCGATGACAAACCTGAAACCCCAGAGCAAAACCTGGCTCTCCAAAGCAGAAGATGAAGAACCGGTTAACGACCGGCTGCTGCGCCCGCAGCTGCCTGGGGTGCAGGGGGACGACGTGCAAACAGACCTCATGGCCCTCAGCCTCCTCGTGTCACCACTGTCCAGGCACAGGGCTGACAGCTTCACTTTGCGTCCTACCTGTGACACACGCCGCTGCAGAGCTCTCTTCATCAGGGAAGGCAGCCTGTTGTGCTCCCCTTCATCTGGGGGCAATTCTTGGCCTGTTTTGCCTCCACTTGGCTGAAGCTGGAAGTCTCTTGCATTTCTGCGGAAGGCAGCTCTCCAGGGCCCACTCCTGCACGGCCGCCTCTCCAAGCGCTGTCCCTTCCGTGGGAAAGTTTGCCTCACACCAGCGGCCTCAGGCTGTGCCAGGAGAAACACCACGAGCACACCAGGTAACAATGAAACTCAGTTATAGCTTTATTTAATAACTGGTACAAAGTCCCCCTCAGGCAGAGCCTCCCAGTCCCATTCCCTACCTGAAATGGAGCAGAACATGAGCGTGACCCTCGAAGGAGCTGGCTCCCAGTGAGTCAGGCCTGCTCAACAGTTAAGAAAGGGTGTTTTGCTCATCTATTGAGCCCCGTAGTAGCCTGACCACTCTTCCCTTTTCTCCCATTAACAGCAAGACCCTGGCACGCAGCAGGCATTTGCCTCCTGCTCTTTATGACCCAGCCAGATGTAAAAAAGGCAGCAGAATTGTGCATTCCACCAGGACAGTGACTAGCACCTGCACAGAGGTGCTCCCTGCTCATTCTTCTGACCTGACTCACACAAATGTGTGTCTGCTGGTCATTTGCATCCCCAGACATTTCCTGAATCTCAGCTAACACCCTGTGCAGACACTCTGCCTGTGCTGGCAGCAGTGGGGAGCAGAGCTGGCAGTGCAGGAGATTCCTGGATCTGGCATGGGGCACTGCTGCCCGTTTCACAACCTACTTGATGTTGAAGATGCCAGGGCAGAATAGCAGAATAGGTGTTAACTGCATCTGACCCTGGAGGGTCAGCAGAGGTGGTCTGGAGCCAGGGCTGCTGCAGTGTAATCCCTTGTACTCGGTTAATAGTGCACCTCGGTTAGTGTAAGTTTACTTGTTAATTGCTTTGCCCTTTCAGGAGGCTCAGGTGAGAAATCAACTCTGCTCCTTCCTAACACACATACAGAGATGAGACCAAGACAGTATTCCTGACCTTTGTTTTCCCCATGGCTGCCTGGCATGCCGAAGAGTCCTGGGAACACAAAGACCTCTGATGGGTTCTACACTCCAGGCACAGCTCTGCCAACGAGGTTCACCTGCTCCAGTGCCTGGGAGTTCCACATCATCATGGTCTTGCTTTCCCTGTCCCACAGATGCCATATCAACTGCACCACAAGGGTCCTTTAGCAGAAGCACAACTAGAAAGCAATTCTAAACCTCACAAAGCCACAGAAATTATATTTAAATGAACAGGGGAGACAACGGCTGTCATCTGCATTGATATACAGCACAGACAGACAGGAGATGGGACCAGCATGTACAGTAACGGGACTTACTAAGACTGCGGAATGTTAATGAGTTTTAAAGAGGCTCTGATGCCAAGGGCATACAGAAAGGACCAAAGTAATGCCAAGTACAGACTACCAAGGAGGTGGCAGCTCAGATGGGCATGCACAAGTTAGAACAGTTAATGCCATGTTGGTGAAATGCTAAATTCTGAGTGGGTTCAGTGGGGGAGAGTGGAGTTGTCTGAATCCAGAAGAGGGGCTCCTGCCTAACAGGATACTTCCATGGTTTGAGGTGCCTCCTGGAGGTCAATTCCTTCTGGAGTTCCAGCACTGTCTTCACCATGGTTGCTAGCATGAGACCGGCTGCGGATGCTATCGCCAGAGCCCAGGCTAGAGGAGGAGTGTGTACGGGAGCGTATCAGCCTGGTCATGCTGGCTGCTGGCACTGCAAGAGAGAACAAGCGTGGGACTTAGAAAAGGAGGAAGTTTCTAGAGCAGTGTAACAGTCACTCCGATATGTGCCACTGGGTAAGCACGAAAAGAACTATATCCTCAGGAAGAAAACTCACTCTTCACTGCCAAAATTAACGTCTAAAGCAACACGTTTAAGGCCCAATTTCAAAAGGTCCAAGGTGAGCAAATGCCTAACGTGTAACTGATCATTTGCAAGTGCAGTCACAGCGAGTGTCTGTGCAGACCAAGGCAGCTGTTGTACAGATGACCTTTTGAAAGTCAGTCTCATCGCTCTAGAAAACCACAGAGCTGAAGTCATGCAACAATCAACAAAATACAAATGAAAGGTGAAAAACCAGCACACACACTGTACAATGATCAGCCCAGCCCGCAGCAGGACATGCCGAGACACAGCAATGCACCCGAAGAATCATTCAACTCAGTACACAGACTTGGGCCGAGGCGATGCACAGTTGAAGGTACCTGACTCAGTGCTTAGGTGGCTGAGCTGCACATAAGGGACTGGAAACAACATGAGACAAGGGAAGGGATGAATACAGGAAAGAGCCAATTAGTTGTGGTGTGTGACTAGCAGCTGCAATGCTCCTGGGACCCCCAGCTACCTTCCCTTCCACTCCCAGCTAACACAATGCACTGAAAGCTCCCAGTATCTGTGGAAACAACAGCTAATGAGCATCTCGGGGAGATGCCAAGTGACTCAAAATCCATCAAAGGCCCCTTCAGAGACTTTAGCTGGAAACTGCAATGCACCTGGTGACCTCCCTGCTGCACACACCACAACTGCTCAACAGAGACATCATTTTCCTATGGTGAGGAAGCTGAGGTGTACTCTGTAACTCCAGATACGGAACACAGATTCATGTCTTCCCTGACAGCATCAGGTTTCTGCTAAAAGCCTCCTGCAAAGCGTCACCTTCCACCCTCAGTGTCAGCCCAGTCAACTGTTTTAGCCCATGTGCAGAAGACACAAAAGTAGCTGTTGAGGAACTGACTTGTGCATTTCTAGAAATGGCAAGTTTCTGATTTGCTTCTCTCTCTTGAGAGGGTAGGCTAAGCTCAGCAGTGCCAACACAGTCTTGCCCACCAAAGTTGGGAAAAACCATCTTGGGACTAGCTACTAATTCTGGAAGCATAAAATTACCCAGTGCTGCACATCCTGCTTGCAAGAGATCTCATCCCCGAAGTGCTGCTTTAGTCCTTGCTCCGATGACAGCACTTGTGGACTTCACTAACACCAGGAACACAGGAGATATGAGCACTGACACGCTCTCTCAGTGAGGCTGAGGGAGCCTTCCCACATGGTACCCTCCTCTGCAGGACCAGGCCCTTCTGGCCAGCCTTGGAGAACATGATTGTCCTACTACATTCATGTCAAGTGCACGCTGACTTTACGCCAACTAAGGAGAAGGGCAGCTTCTGCTGAGCCCTGACACCCATGAGTTGGCAAAGAACTCCTGGCCATGTGGAGACTACAGGGAGAGTCACAGCTGCCACAGCGGCCACCCTTAGTGGAAATGAGCCACATGAACCAACACCTCCCATACTTCCAGCTTTTGAAGGTTCAACATCTGCAGAAGGGAATTTCTAGTCCTGACCCCTGGCAGGCAAGGCAGAGCTGCGCCAACGTGCCCGCAATGGAGACAGATGTGCTTTAGTGCACTGAGAAGCGCTTCTCCTGAAGTCCCCAGTCTCTGGAGTACCAAGAGCAGTGGAGCTGAGCTGCTGTCAGCCTGACACACTCGGGAGACAGTGTCTTTTGCCTCCAAGCACTAGGAGGAAGCCACAAAGCACGGCATGCACTGGGATCAAAGCACAGCTCCCTCTGGGCTCCCAGGTGTCTCAGAAGTCACTCAGCTCTGTTCTGCCACTGGAGGGTTTCACTCTGAGACATCATTTACCCCTTGTGGGAGTCTGAAAGAAATAGGCATGTTTGAGAAGAGAGGGAAGAGCTCTCACGTACCCATCACAACTGTGAGGCTGTGCTGCCAGCTCCTCCCCTCTGGAGAAGGTATGCACAGATTTCAGGGGATTTATTGTTCTTGGGATCACGCTTTTCTGGACTGGCACAAAGACAGACTCACAAGGTTTTACCAACAGCAGAAACTAAAAAAGAGTCACCACTCCAGCTGCAGTGTGGATTAAACACATCAGGGACAACATTAGTTTGCTAAGGCTTGTTAGCACCCTAGTTGATTTTCCACTGTGGATGGATCTCCTGGCAACCACACTAACTGATGGGTGGGAACACAGATGCCAATGGGCTCGGATGGACCAGGAAGGCTGAGTTCCCTCCACAACAGCCCTGCTCCAAACGAGAGAATTGTGTTTGGCACTTACTGTAGCCCATTCCCTGCACAAAGTACTTGAAGGCTTCAGTCAGCTTGCCAGGCTGTGGAAACAGAAAGTGCAGCTTTAGTGTGAGCAGAGCAAGGGGCTCTGTCAGCTCAGATGCTGAGGGAGAGCTGAGAGGTGTTTCTCACCTGAACCACCTGAGGCAGGCCCCCGCAGTCAGCCATCTGCAATAGGAAACAAAGGGAGGTTGAACTGTTCTTCCTACCCCAGGAGCACACCCCTGACCCACCCAGCACTGCCCACCCCACCAGGGCTGCATTGCCACATGAGCCACACTTGAGTCATTTGGTCTCTAAAGCTGAAACAGGGCCCAATGATGTACCTCCTGAGAGCCTGCTGCTGAAGGAATCCAGCACCTTGGAGGCCACATTACCAAGTGATCTCAGGCCATACTCTAGCTCCAGGAGTAACCCTTGACCATCCCAGCTCCTGCTGCTCTTCCCAAACCTGTCACTTGGCACTTCTATACAGCATTGGTCTGGCACACTGCAGAGCCACAGGTGAGGATGGGAAGGACTGGAATAAAGCTAGAAAAAGTGGTGCTGCTGCTGGCAGAGAGCAGGCAGGGCACTTTGCTTATCTCTCAGCAGGTCTTTCCTGCTGGATGGAGATAACAGAGAAGTGGTCTTTAAACTGGGATTCAGGGACACCCTGACAAACTCTCCTCTCCCAAGTCTGGCTCCATACAGGAGAAAGACAGCCCTGAATGACTGTCCACAAACTTCTTAAAGCCAAATGTATGTAAGGCAAAAACCTAAGTGCAACTGGCTTCAGCAAAAGCACTGTCTTTGTGGAACTGGAATGGACTCTGGAGTGGCACTCACCTTCAGAAAGGTAGTTTTGGTTGGGTCAAGACGTGAATTGCATTCAACCTAAAATAAAAGGAGGAAAGAGGGACACGATATCACACAGAAAACTCGAGGAGTCAGATGTAACATGTGGGGCAGCTGAATCAGAAGCAGTGGCTGGGAAGCAGTGACAATCCTCAGGGGTAGTATTGTAGCAAAGTTAAAACTTGCAGAATGTCTCAGACTTCCAGACCAGATTGATGAAAAGGCAACAGGCCATGACCAGAAAAAGCCTTGCAGCAGTTCTCCATGCACAGCTCCTGGGTCTGAGCTACTGCTTTAGGAGATTCCATTCCTTCACAGTTTCTTAAGACAACTGCTTTTGGTCGCAACCCCCTGGTCTCCCCATGATCACTGGCTGAAGAGGAGGAGCAGCATTCACCACAGCCACACTGCACTGTTCCATGCCCCATTTATAACTGTGCTGGGAGGGAAGTGGGTTATAGATGCCTACAGAGAACAACAGGAAGGAGCTGCCTCTAAGTGCTGCCTTTCCTATGAAGCAGTGCTTTTGCAGACTCTCCACCACAGGAATTGCAGTCACACTGCTTATTTTTAAACCCCAGGTAGCCTCAGTAAAACAGCAATAGAACAGTAATTCGTGACTTGAACTGAACTCTAGGCAGCAGCCTGGCAGAGCTCAGGGATTCCTGAAAGGTGTTCTCTGCATCACTTGTTGAGCAAGATGCTAGGGCACGAAGACTCTTATTCAGATCCTGCCATCCTCACCTCAGAACTGCCGTGCAGGGCCATTAAGTCCTGAGTCTTGGCTCTCCCACTAATAACTGACGCATGTCAATAGCTGGGGGACTAGAAAAGAGCCTGGGACAGGAAGCCACTTTCTGTGCCTAGTCCTGGGCATGGGAAAGCACTGCTGGGTGAAGTAGGTTTGCCAAGTGATTTTTAGGGCTCATGTCGTGAGAGGAAAGAGTTCATGTATACATACCACTGCGTCCACAGCAGGCGAGCTGTCACCAACCACTAGCAAGGCAGGGCACCTGGTCAAAAACCAAAACAGACGTTACTCACAGTGCTCCAAAGGGATTGCTGGGAAGTTTGAACTCTGTGAACCAACAGCCTCCTGAAAGGTTACAATGCTCAGCAAAGTCCCTGTCTGCCACCATGTCATGGCATTTTATTGCTCCAAAACATCCTCCAGGGCTTGCACATACACCCACACTGCCCTCTCCATGCACACCAACTGCCAATTCTGTTGCACACATGTGATTTCTTCAGCAAGGTGGGGGAAAGTGGTCAGTGGCACCAAACGAAGACCTGCCTCCCTAATTTTCCATGCAAAACAACCAAACTAACAGCACAGCAAATACAGCGACTGCTGGTGAATACACTTACTCCTCTGACTCTGCCTTCTGCAGAATCAAAGTGCATTCTTAACAGAAGGGCTTGGACAGTCTTTACTGTCTTGCTGGCTCTTGCTGAGAAGCAGCAACAGCTTTTCTGCTGAGGGGACCACACAGTAAGTACCTGAAACAGGCTGACTCAGAGCAACTTACTTGAGTGTTTTTGCAGTATTTTCATTCATGCCAAGAACTGGTCTCTCGATTTCCAGGTCTCTACGACTGAAAGACAAAACAGAACAACTTGTCATCAAAGCAGCAGAGGAACCTGGATGTTGTGGGAGCACACAAAATCCAACCAGGAGCGCTGGCTCCAGCACCCAGGCAACAGGTTATCACTCCCTGTGTCTTACTATGAGTACCAGCCCCAGCAATCACTGTCAGAAAACAGGAACCATGCTCTCATGGCAAGCTTGCCGTGTGCCCAGAGAGATGATCTACTGAGATATATAAAAGGGTCATTCACGCATGAGGGCTGAGCTTGGCTCAGGATAATGGCTGAACACTAAGCTTAGGACAAAGGTTCATATGACATAGTATCCAACAGAGTAATACACATAGAAGCAGGGAAGCCATGGGAGCAATCTAGCCAGCAAAAAAGTAACTGTACCTGTTGTATGAGGTGAGGAACAGCTGAAGGTTATCTTGGTTAATGTCTTGTGCAATATGAAGCCTGTATGTCTGGATCAAATCCAGATTTGCCTGCAGCTCCTCCTGTACAAAGGCAGAAGAATTTGAAGTCAGGGAACATCATCTTTTTCACAAGTAAAGAAATGATACCCATAAAAATTCTGAAGCATTAAACTGCCTCATATACAGCTGTACAGGCAACATTAACACCTGCTGGGTACTTACATGGCCAAAATGATGCGCCAAGACGATATCCACTATGTTAGTTGTCCAGCCTGAAAACTGGAAGTGACCATGAATGAGAAGGAGGGAAAGTAACTGGAAAATGCAGTTTCATTACAAATTTCAAAGCGGCTCCTCAGAGGAAGGAAAATGACAAAGAAATAATTCAAGAAATAAAAGAAGCAAATGGAATGGGTGTGCAATGCTCCAAAGGAGCCTGTCCCCACACAAGCTCTACAGAAACTTGGAACCCTGAATAACTGCAAGTGGTCAGAATAGCAGAATAATTAAGAGATCCATTAAACCTCAGCCAAACAAAGCCTGCAAGCATGAGTACTAAATCAGAGAAGAGCCAAGTGCCCAACAGCCACACCAGCATTTCTCATTTGCACCCACCCCTACTCCCGCAGTGGAGGCCGTACTACACCCAGACTGGGAATGCAGCAGGGACAGAAATGAGATTGCACAGTTTTTGCGGGAAACCAACACATTCCTGTACTCTGTCCTTTTTCTGCTTAACTCTACACACTGTTCATTAAGCACTGTGGAGGGGATACGTGCAGGGGAAGGAAAATCTCACCTTGGATGCTGCCCAGTCAATCCAGCCCTTTGCACATGGATCAACGTTAATAAGAATGAGTCCCTCCACCAGGTCTGGGTGGCTGAGCTGAGGGGAGAGAACACAGGCACACTCAGAAGGTCATTCAGCTCACATGCGAGTCAACAGCACACACGAGTCAATAGCACACACAGCCGCTAGAAAGTTTCTTGCAAAAGAAAGACAGTTACATGAAGGCTGAAAGGGGAGCTCCTCCTGTGCTGGGCAGCCAGTGGTCTTTTCAGTGCCTGGTACAAAGATGGCTCCCAGCTAGACCTTACTCATTCAGTGGCTCACACTGAGGGGCTGTCTGCTCACACAGTATCCAACCTGCAGCCTGAGGCACCTGGTAACCCATGCATCTGGCGCAGCTGCAGGTCCTGCTCAGGCTCCTGTGCATTACAGGGCTGTCAGCAGCGTCTCTCTCTGCTCCAGTCTGGCACCTCCAAGAAGGACCTGGACACAAGCCTGTGCCTGGAGAGCATAACCTTCTGCTGCTCCCCAGCACCCTGCACTTTACACTGGGGATGTGTGGGGAGCACCTGTACAAAATATTCTGAGATCTGCAAACACAAACCCAGCAATCTAACACAGTCCGGGAACTCTGAGCTCTAGGCTCACTCCAAGGCTGAAATGTTGCACCAGCTCTTCTGCTCCACAGTACAGATTAGCACAGGTTAAGCAGAAGGAAACACTGTCCTTGCAGAAAATGGCCTGCAATCCAGGTTGCATGACAAAGGCTTTCTTGCACTTAACTGAGCTGAGGACAAAGGCTTATCTGTGTGATCTTCTCTTCAGCAAGACTGGAAACTATACAAGATATCAAAGGCAAGGAACAGCAAACACCAGTGCCTCACACCGCCTCAGGCTCAACCCTAACTGGGGGAAATGGGAAGCAGAGAACTTTTGGAAGGAGGGCAGCTGCATGGTTAAGTGGCTTTAAGAAACAATAATGCCCTAAAACGTGGGCAACTCTGCACTCAGCAACTTGAAACCAAGTTCACTGAGAACATCAGATTTCTGGATTTGTTTTTTTTAACACCATCTCTGAAAGACTCAGACAAATTCCTGGGCTGCCGAACCACCTCCAATGATTTCAAGTGCTTATAAACACTCCACTAGAGAGGAATGTACAAGTAAGTACCCAGATAAAGCTAACACTCTCTTGTCAAAGGTGGAGTGTAAAATCTACTTACATTGAAAAAGCACATTCCTCCTCAGTGCTCACAGCACATCACTAAATCAATTGTTTGGTGTCACAAACACTGGAGACAGCAGACAGCAACGCAGCAATTTTTGTGAAGACACGAGGCTGGATATTCCTAGCAGCTAGGATGGGCTCTGCTGACTCAAAGATGTCACATTACAATCTCCCCATGTCTGGCATAGGTTCAGAGTAATCTTGGCTGTTCCAATTTAACCATCTGGATGTAAAGCAGCTCTCACATAGGTCCCTGCAAGCCTACTGTAATTACTGCCTGCGATCTTGCCCCTGCCCCACAAATGGTCTGTTTGAGCAGAAGACCACATCTCATAGAAATCACAAGGAAATGAAGAAATACTTACTGCACACCTGCTGAGGATGTAAGCACCAGCTCCAAGTCCAATCCCAATGAAGCTTTTCAGGCTGAAATACAGGCATTTCCCAATCAGCAAGGCTAACAAGCTCACAGCAAAGCATCCCTAGAGGCAAAGCCTCTCCCCTCTCTGCATCCAACTGTTCACTTATGGTTCATTTTCAAAGCGATCCAGCAATGATGCAGCGGCCATAAATTGTGTCATGTTCAGACAGTGTTCCCAGCATAAGAACCAGACAGGGTAAACAGGTTAGGAGGTGCTCAGACCTCTTGGGACAACTCAGTGAGCATATCAGATGTTGCAAGCAGGGACAGAGGTAAGTGCTGGAATGGCTGCATCCAGCTGGCTCATCCTGTTTCCTTTCAGACTTACTTTAGGTGTGTCATAACAGCGGGCAGCATTTCAGCCAGTTCATCCATGCTCGGATACTGGTACCTGAAAACCAAGAGAGGCTGAAGTCAAAGCACCTCCAAATACAGCTTGAGAGAGGTCACCTTCATTTCTATCCAAGGTAGAAAAAACAAGTAATGTCCAACAGGCATAGGTGATTATTTTGCAATGATACTGTATATTCCAGCCAACTGCATGGATCCCATCCCTCAGAGCAAGACCAACACAGAACTATGGTTTTTTGGCCAGTAAGACTTCTGTGGGAGGATGGACAGATGGAGCACGGAATGGCAGCCAGGCTGCAGTGTGCTGGGCTGGTGCTCGAGTCAAAAAGCTGGGACGAGCACTCACCACTAGTGAGGGCTTCACCTGTGCATCAGTATTAGCAAGGCTCCCTGAATGTCCCCTGGAAGCTTCTTCATCTCATTTCCTCTGCTCCTGGAAGGTGCCTCCCACTACCCTCAGCCTGGCAGTCCAGTTGGCTTAAACTGGGTGCTACCTCAGTCCAGACTGCAATACAGACCATGTCTGGAACAAGAGTCCCTGCAGAGCTCTTACCCAGAAGGGAATGGTGGGGCTCCTTCCTGCTGGCCTGGTGCATCCACATGGCACACAGCAAAATGCTGAGTGATCTCTTGCATGTCTTCAAAGTTAAAGAATGCGTTAAAACAGGATTTGTCTACAACAAGAAGAAATGAGACATTTCCTTAAGTTTTACTACAATCTACTCTCCAAACACCATAGCACCACACCTGCATGAACCCAACCCTGCTGCTGAGTATGTGGGGCAATGGGTGCTAGGTGACACACACTGCTGTGTCCCTGACTGCAACACAGTACCCAGTCCTAGCAAAGTAATGCCACCACTGGAGGGCAAGCAGACAAATGACACTCCAGTGTGCATGCCCTGGAAAACAGGGCCTAGCAGCACTTGGTACTCACAGTACATACTGATGAGCACTGGGGTGAACACAGCAGTACATGCTGGGTGGGAAGACACATGGAAAGAGCAACTGAGTGCACCAGAATCATTACAGTACTTCTGCAGCCTCGTAGAAAGGACTTGCTCATCTGCCCAGCATCCAGTGAACAGATGCCTGTGTCACACAGTGCAACAAGTCAGCTAGAGCACTGCAGTGTGGTGGGTGGACCTATTTCCACCTTGGCCCTGCCTTTCAAAGGCTGTTGGAAAGGACAGAGGTGTGCCACACGTTCCCTCTCCTGAGGACCTTTATCTTTTTATCCTGGAATGACCTGTCTCATCTCAGCTCCAGGCCAGACCTGCTGATCCCCACACTCAAAAGCAAACATCACAAACAACCACTTTTTCAGGGTCCTGGGAATGCAAGGGCTTACGGTTGAGGCCAATGTCATGGTACGTGAGGATGACAGGTCTGTTTCCCTTAGGCATGCCCCGCATAGTGACATGGACCACTCCAAAAGCTGTCTCAATGTCATGTTCCTGCAGAGAGAGAAGGAATTTCTGTGTTACATGTGCAGCCTGTGCTACAGGGAACCCCAACTGAGGGCCAGCAGTAAGGGTCACATCCACACTCTAACAGTGTTCTCCTACCCACAGCTGGTAGCTCTGCAAAGCTCTCACAGTCTGCAGCCCTGTCAAATATCTCTTTCCACCCACTTTTTTAGCTAGACATTGCAATACTGTGATGATCTCCTTTTCAAGATTACCTGGAGACGGTAAGACTGAGTTTTAAGCCCAGCTTCCCTACAGGTAATAAATACTATGTCCATTTTTCTTGTGAACTTTATTTTCCCTGCAACCCTGCCCTGCAGCTTCAGGGCTTTTATCTTGACCTACGATTGCAAAGGACAAAGCCATTTTCAGACGACACAGTTACAGCACACATGACTTCCCTGTCACCTGCTTTTCTCTGAAACAGCTCTCTCCTACATACCAAAGCCAAAGGACAGCATGAGGCAGATGCTTAATATAGAGCTTAGTATCACGCTTAGGATGGCAACAACAGTCTCCACACTTGTAAGATACAACTGCTACCTTGAATTGGCCAAAACCCCATTATTATTTCATTGCATCATTAACATGGAGTGGAATAACCCACTTACAACAAGTACCAGAGTGCTCAGTGACAGAACACTCTGCCCTTGCTAAACATTCTTTCTTCACGTCCTTCTTGCAGACACTCCTCGCCTCTAGCCACCCAGCGAGATGCCCTGCCTGTGCCACCTTGTCACCTAACCACAACTCTGCATATTCTCACCCATTTGTCCACTGCTCCTGCAGAAATGTAGTGCTGGAAAGTATCAGACATTTGTCATCTTTATTGCTCAGACGCTGGCATGCTCTGTTGCTGGCCTCTGTTCAGGCCAGCTCTGGCACATTGCAGCAGTGTAGCCTGAATGGTGATTCAAGGATTGGTACCTTGCAGCTGCCTAACTCCAGCTGTGGCCTGAACACTGATCTGATCCATAATGAGCAGCGACAGGAGAAGGCAGGAGAAAAAGATGCAGCCAGAAGACAGCCAGATCATAACAAATGTGTAGTCTGCAAACTAAGGGAGATGAATGCGAGAGAAGATGGTGATCTGCAGTTGTTTTGTAAAGCCGGGTAAAATTTCATTTTCACCTAGGGAGTGGAAACTTTATCAGAGGTTTCTCTGAAGAGATTTTATCTTCTGCGCCCTTATTCGTACAGTAGGCAAAAAAATAACCAGCAGCTGCAGACAACCTGCTGTAAATCAGAACTTGACCGCAGAGGCAACCTCTGCTCTGCAGCCCGCAGGCACAAAGCTCGTGACACACACATGCCAACAGCAGTGTGCTGCTGGGGAGATGGAGCAGAGACCCGAGCCCTGTGCAGGCAGCAGCTACTGATCAACTCAAGCTGGGAAGCATTGCTTCACACACTAGCAGCTCCCTCAGGGCATGGGTTAGGAGCTCACTGATGGAGGAGGATCAGGAGGTATGGAGCTGGTATGGTCCAGCCAGCCCCCCGGTCTCACTTTAAGGCATGGGAAAAATAAAAGAGAGCAAGCATGCAGTGATACTTTCTCCAGCACTTGCATCTTGTAACCTTCATTTTCTCAACCTCCAACAATCCATTGGTCAAAAGAGACTTCCTGAACTGGAGGTGTGGTCTTCACTTTGACCTTCTCATCTGAGAACTGGGCAGTCACCTCCTGCTACCTGTGCCTTTGGCACCTGCCTCACCCTGTGACCAGGAAAGCCAAAGCTTAACAACCTGCAGGGTGAAGAACCACTTCTTTCCCCACCTTGTATCCGCTGGTTTTGCAGGAGATCTCCCAGTCCTTGGTTTGGAAGACGGAGAACAACTCATCTCACTTCCGTACCCTCCAGACGTGATATAACAGCTTGCTGCGATTCCCCTTCACATGCCTTTTACTAGGCAGATGCGATCTGGACCATCCGGCTGGTCCTGGCACAGCAGCTTTGTTCTGACCATGCTATTGTTCTCCAGAAGTGTCCCACCATGCTCTGCCCTCTCTCAGACAAGGGGTTGGTAGCACGTCAATCACACATGGGTGCGCTGTGTGTTTTCACAGTAGCACAATGAGGTCGCTTTGTTCTCTGTTCCTGATAAACAAGAATTGATTTGCTTTGTTGAAAGCCATGAGCCCCGAGCTGACATTTTCACTCATCTCTCACAACGTTAAGGCCTTAGGCCTCTGGGCGACCATCAGCCCTGAGCCTGCACTTTAATATTCCACTGCAGGATGGTTTTACTCAATGTACATCACACTCCATGTTTACCCAAAGGCAGATAAAAGTTTTCCATTGAACCTTCCATCTCTTAGTCCAGATCATTTAAGAGCAGATTTAAGCAGAATAGGTCCTAATGCAGATCTCTGAAGTGCTCCTCTAGTGATCTCAAACAACTGTGAAAATAATTGCTGTTTGTCTGGGTTTTTTTCCTTTAACCAGCATTTCATCCATGAAAGGACCTCTCCTCTGACCGCATGGCCACATAAGTCCCTTAAGGCATGGTAAGGGGTCTTGTCTTTTGGAAATCTAAGTAGGCTGCATCAGCTGAATTTCCCTTATTTATATGTTTACTGACTCCTTGAAAGAATTCCAGCAGCTCTGCAGAAGACTTCTTCCCTCCCCAAAAACCATGCTGACCCTTTCCCAATATTTCTCAGTGTGATTAAACCACAACACTTCTTGCTGGTTTCACCAGTCTGTCTAGCCCAGCTGGTCAGCGAATTCCCAGAACTCCTCTGGGATCTATTTTGGAAATCATGCGAAGCACTGCAGCCCTCAGTCACCATGGCAGCTTCAACCAAGGAGCGTAACCTCTCACTTCACAACTCAACTATTTCATCCTTGAACTCATTTAAAACTCCTGTGTTGACGCATCCAGTCCTGGCACTTGCTTTAAAGGCATATATTTTATCTACTTTACGGCCTCTCAGCAGGCACTGCACTTTAAGGCAGGGTCTCTGGTGACTCCTCACAAGGAGCATTCACCACAGTGACCTCTGTGAGCAGCTCTGCGACAAGCCTGGGTGCAGAAAAAGTCAATTTAGTTCCTCTGCTCTGGCTACATCCCTAAGCCCTCCCTTCAGAGCCTGAGCAGTCAGGAGCTCTCCAAACTTTCTCGCGTGGTTCCATTTCTGACAGCTCTGAAACACAGCTGGTATTTTTTTATTCCCCTTTACAAACCATCTCCCAAACCCCGCTTTGCCTGCTCTGTTCACACGTTCCGTGTGCCGGAGTCTATAACCTTCCCCATTTCCTGCAGCACTTCAGAAAGCGCTTTTTTGTTCTCAGCAGCCTCCATGCCCTTCTGTTTACTCATGCTGGCTTCCCCACACCACTCCTCATGTCTCCAGTGAGAGATGGTGAGCATTTCCTCTCTGCTTAGCTTATTTTCAAGAAGCTTCTCCATTTCCGTGCAGTTCTTGTTCTGAACTTTCAGTGCAAAACCAGTGAAGTTCTCCATACATTTTTCTTTTCCGAAGGAGCACATTTTGGTTCCTATCACAGAGCAGCTCTTTTTGAACATGTTTCTCTGCTCATCTCAGAATCACATCAATAATGGCTTCTCCTCCTTTTGGCTCCCTAATGAGCTTCTTCCATAGAAGTTTACAGCTAAAATGGAGTATTGGCCTCATGTCCCTGTGCAACTGACAGAGAGCAGCTGAAGCTTCCTACCCACATCCTGTCTCCTAGCCTTAACATCTTTGAATGGTTCTGAAACTGAGGAAGAAAACACACTCCCAGCTGTGACTGCCAGAGTTCAATTGTATGGTAGGACTGATTATGGAAAGAAGTAAATGCACACCTTGATGGCAAAGGGTTCAAAGGGGGGGAATCATCTCCAACTGCCATGCTGTGGCCAGAAAAGGAAGCAATGACAGTGACACTGACAGGTACCACTAAAAGTGTCCTGTATTAATTAACAGTTCTGAGTGAAGGAATGAGGCATCCAAGAGCAGATCCAGGGGTCCCCTGAGCTCCAGAGACACCCAGGCAGCAAACAGACGTACCTGGGTGCTGGACTGTCAATTCCAGCCACACTCCCTCTGCTCTACATCAGAGTGTGATTGAGAGCTTAGGTTTTAAAAGTTATTAAAGTCCGTAGTAAGCCATTTGTTTCACAGTGGGAATGATTAATGATGAGAACTCATGCTACCAGTGCTTTTCACAACTAATTCACTAAGCTTCTTTTCTGGTATTACCAGATGAGTTTCAGTCCCAATGCGAAGCTGCTCAATGTTCAAGATTAATTCCCTGGAGAAGAACTGAGAGTTGATTCAATTTGGAGACTGTAAATAAAGAATACATCTGTGAAATCCCTGCAATTATTCATTTTTCATATTCAAATCCAGCAGAACATTGAGCAGCAAGGTGCTTGTTCCTTGCGTTCTGCTCAAGCTTGTTAAATGTCTGTACTAGCAGAGGGCTAGAAACATCCACAAAAGTCTCTCAGCTTAAGGACACTCAGGTCCTGGTTCACCTAAGGCAAAGACAACTGTCACTGCTGCTTTGCTGTGAGGTGGAGGAGACACAGATTACCCAGATCAGGTTTTCCTCTTTTTCAGTGATAGTGTAGCTACAGGATTATTTACTTCATGTCGTCTTTGCCAGTCTTAGCAAAGGCAGAAAACAACTGCAGCATGCTCCTTGGGCAACCTATTACAGCTGTAAACCATGGAGAGATTAAAGTAGAGATTCCATTGTCTTGCTCTTTGCCCTCAAATTTCTACATATAACTAAAACACCACAAACTATGCCTATAAGTTAAGGAAAAATATTGCAAGAGTGTAAAACATCTCCATCTGGTAATTCTTACCATGACAGTACCACCGACCTTAAGGCAGTTGGTAGGTAAGTGCTTACCACCTCCTCTCTGTGCAAAACTATTCTGGATATAGTAGAGCTGAAGGAGACGGCTGCGTGGGCAGCAAGCCTAAATCAGATTTAAAGCAACATCTTGAACTAAATTATTCATTTCCATACAGAGCAGAAATTTATTAATAGAAAACAGAATATGATCTATGCAAGCAGGCAATGGTTTCTAGTACTTTATGCAATGGGATTAAGTCTTAAATTAGAGAAATGCTGGGTGAGAATCGAGAGGAGCAGAAGAACGAGGTATGTCATCTAGTTACACGAACAACAAAAGCACCAGGAGACAAAGGTGCTGCAGGGCTACCCCCATTTGTGTGTTTCTCCTCCAAAGGCACATGATGCTGAAGGACAGACCTATGTACCTGCAGCCCTGTGTCAGCCAGGGAGAAATGCCAAAGTCACTGCTAAAACACAAGTTTTGCTGGAGAACAGATCCTGCCTCTGCAGTCAACTGAATTCAAGTCAAGTGACCTACAACAGCAGTACAGCTGACAGCTTGGGCTTCTGCTCCCACATCACAAACTTCGGCAATCACACAATACTGAGCCCAACAAGCAATTAATGACAACACTGACATGTCAGAGATGGACTAAGATGTACTCCTCCGGCTTCTGCCCAGCCTGTATTACAAGCAGCAGTTAAAGCCACAACATTCTTGCACCCAATAAAGCATCCAATATCATGAGGAAGGCACACAGCAAAGATTTAGGAATACATGGTGCTAAGCTTATTCCTGCTCTGAGGGTAAATCCCCTCTCTCTGAGGTAATGCAGGAAATTGGGCCTGCCTAGATCTATAAATAATGCAGGATGAATTAAACCCCGATGAGATGAGCTCTCATCTGCCCAAGATGACATCAGCTTTCATCTGCCCAAGTCTGGCAGTGAGCTGGTTTTCTCCCAGCACTCTGCACCACTATTTTGAGTCAGCAGAGAATCAAGCTGCTGCCTTCCTCCTGGGCGGCAAACAGAACAGACTGATGCCTCTAGCACTCTTCCACTCCCTGCACAGTGGGCTCAAGGTGCCACAACCTGCAGGCACACAGCATCTGTAAACCTGAATCCTACTCAAGGAACATTTGAACGTGCTAATACACAGGCAAGTATAAAAATAGTTGGTGTGACTGCTGGACCTCGGATCACCGTAACCCCTAAAGGCAAGCTGGAAGCTAAGTCAGGAGCCATGCTCCCAGGCTTGGATAGTCCATCTATGACATGTGTCAAACTACATTTCAGTATCTTACTGAAGACCATGAACATCTTCAAACCTCCTGAAGCAGAGAAAGCAGGGCCACGTCCTGTGTCTCCAAACCTTCAGTGTCCCTGGGAACCATAACTGACTGCACTGAGTTATAACTAGCATTGCAATTACTCAGTAGCTGCTCTGAAATACCATTAATAGCATTGTGTAACTGATGGAAACAGATCAGTCATGGTAGTGGAGAAGCACCATTCATTTTTCTGAAGGCAGGAAGGAGGCAAATCCCTTTCTCAACCTAAAGCACACGCATTTGCTTTGCTGCAACTCAGTGACAAGAACAAAAAAAGCACAGGAACTTCAAATACCACATCTGCATAATCAGCTTCTTTAGCACACTGTTGTCACGAGCATCCAGAAAGCAAAAGTAATGTTTCAGTAAACCCCATGGCAGGATTGTGCTCATGTGTTTAAAAATAAAATCAGGTCTCGGTGCAAGCCCAGCTAACAAAAGCTGTACAGAACTCAGCACTGCAGCTGTACAGAAAACTGGTTTGAGATGGAAAGCCAGTGCTGGGATAAATCAGAGGAAAAACCTCCCAAGAGATAAGAGTAATGAAAAAAAAAAATCCTAAGTAAAACAGAATCTTACTAATTTTTAGCTTTACAGTATCTGTTGCTGTGATTTCAGCAGAAGCCAAACCCAGCGCTTTGGTGGTGACACTAGTTTTAGTAAGATTGGGGGCAGCTCCTAATTTAGAAGGCACTGAAAAAACTTGCTTTCTAGATCAAAACATCTTCTGTGTTGTAACAAAATTCACTCTAGCACTTTGAACAAGAGAACAAAAGAAGTCATTGTATAAATCAGAAGAACAATTGTCCTCAATATCCTAAACAGAATGTTTCAATGGCGGCGAGAACAACTCCCTGTTATTCATACAGGGAAAGCAAACCCTTCTTCAAAGTTCCAACATCTTGTATTCAACACCACCGTGCAGCAATCACAAGCTGGCTTTAAAGACGCCATTAAAAAATGAACAGTTTTGACTCAATGTCTATGACATCAGAAAACGCACATGATGGGATATTTCAGCAACACCTCACTAGAAGAATGTCATCACCTACTGCCCAGCAAGCAAAATAAAGCAAAGAGACTGGGCAAGGATGAGCAAACTTTAATAAAAGCCTCACTGGGGTCTGTTGTTAACTCTTCAAACATTTTGCTGTTTCGTTCTGGGCAACACCAAATAACTCCACATTTTCATTTAATTCCAGCAACACACAGCACGTTGCTTTACAGGGAAGCTTTAATTTCTTTTCTCCATGAGTTTACTTATGGCTGGTCTTTCTTGTTTCAGCTAAACTCTGCATGACCTGGACTTACTTATCCCTAAATCTTCCATTCCCTGTGAGCTTTCTGCAAATGCTCTGTCAAATCCCAGTCCCATCTCCACACCCCAGGTCCAGGGTCTGCACTGTGTGCGCTGGAGAGCAAACCACTTTATTCATGTGGATGGGAGGCAGCAGAGGGGAAGCACTAGCAACAGTTCACATCAAATGCTAGCTTATGTCAGACTGAAACAATGCAGATTCATTTGGATAGCTTTACAAATACATCAGCACATTCCTTCATTGGTATTTAAAGCAAATCACCTGGAAAAGGAGAGAAATTCAGGCTAACACACAACACCTACTTCTCAAAGCAGCTGAAGGCAGCTCAGCAGACAATAGTAAAAGCACAAGTACATCTCTATTAACTGCACTGGTCACCACACCATCTGTCCATCAGCAATCCAGAGCACTTAATTCACCATCTGCCCACAAACATGAGAAGAAGATAAGCTTAGCTTTCATTAGGGTTCATACAGCTTTCAAGTAAAATGTAGATCTCAGATTTAGGTTAATACATGTTATTTCTGAGAATAACCTAGATTCATATTGATAAAGACCCCTAAGCCACCATGCTAGTGCTTCTTTTTATCTCCACTGCAAATGGTTATCAGATTATGTGGGGGTTGTTTACTGATGCCCAGGCAAGCTGTTACTTGTCAGGGTTAATTGTGGTTGCTTGTAGATGAGCAGTTTAAGAAAACCAGGGCACCTCTATCTCAAAGTCAGCTGTATCAGAAGAGCTAAAAGCATCTCCACACCACATTCACCCAGAGTAACCAATTTCAGAAGGAAAAGGACACTTGCTCTGTTGACCTAGCCGACATCTGATCCTGGCAAGTTATTAAAAACTAAAACCAATCACCAGGAAATCAACAGAAATTCACAACAGCATCACCCATTTCCCCCAGAGGAAAGATCTTACAAACCTTAGATATGTATTAACTTGAAAAGGTAACACATGCCAAAATTTGACAGGAAACAGGGTGCCTAACACTACAAACAATCAGTAACAGTGCTAATGACATGCTTGTGAGCTGGGATTAAACTGAACACTTCTCCCAGCACTAAGCATGGGTCAACTGCAGAAAGTATGTTGAAACTCCAGCTTACAGCCAGAAGGTTTAGAGGCACTGCAGGATGGACAAACACTGAGGCTGGCTGTGTTACTGCTCCAGTGCAATCAAGACAGAGCTCTGCAGGGGTACTGGTCAGTCCTGGAAGGAGTCAGGATGGACTTACAGCACATCACCTCATGGTCAAGGGCACAGAATAACACAGGCTGAAATAACACAGGACTCACTCCAGTACATCAGCATCTGTACTGGGCAGCTCAAACTGGACCTGCACTGTCAACAGGGCTGCCACCAGTGCTGACAGAGGGCACCCGCTTCCCTCGCCCTGCAGCCTTGCAAGCACAGTGCAGGATGCGGTTAGCCCATGCAAAGCCACAGCTTTATCTTCATTTGAAACAGCTTTTTTTTTGACTATTAGAAAAATAAAAAGGTCTGAAATGCAGGCTTCACATCACTGATGCCATGCTGTCACAGAAATGCTGTACTGTGTAAGATAATCTACCCCATAAATCCCCTAACCCACCAGGTCCCTTGCAGATGGTTCTGTCACTGGAAGCTGATCAAGAGCTTCACTGCACTGTAACTGGAAATCAGCCTCCAGTTATCAGCCTTCATGAATGTGTGGCCAGTTTGGGCCTCTAGACAAATTAATCCCCCACCTAAGTGCTAAGAGCTTTTAGTGTTCTCTCTTCCTCTAAAAGTCCTAGCAAACTTCTTCACTTTTAATTCTCCCTTCTCCAAGGCTGGTAAGTAAAATCACACCAATTTCCCAGAGACCTGAATGTGGCAGCCAGACATGCTCTGCTGGATTAAAAGGCAGCAGTAATTCTTCACAGGACCACACAAGAGCTCACCCTCCAAGTTTAAGCACTGCTCCTGGTACTATTCCTGCAGCAGAAAATCAAAGGACCCAACATACCACCTATTGCTCTCTGTCAGATTTCAATGCAGTCTTAAGACTTAATGCAGTCCTTGGGGGGTATTTTATAGGTAGGAGGAGGGAGCTGAGCCACATGTGCCCTGAAACCACACCTTGCAGGGGGAGATGCTGGAGTGAGCTGAGGCCAGGACAATATTTACAGTCACAAGAGGCAGTGTTAACTTCTTGCTAAAAAAAATTTCTTCTAAATGAATTACCAAGAGGGCTCCCAGAAAGAACATCTTGTCTCCTGCCCAACTGTTGCCATGGCCACCAGCTCACTGCTGATCTAAATCAAAGCACAGAGAAGCAACAAGCACATCCTTCCCTGGCCCAATGCTCCCCAGAGCCCCTCTCCCCAGCTGAAGGGCTCCCCAGCTCAGCCCAGGGCAGACAACAGCACCAAGACATGCCAAGCACAGCTGAGTTGTTGGTGGCAGCACCATGTTTCTCTGGGGCTCACTCAGCTTCAGATTTAGGGCAATTTTTAAAGAAGGGCACAGAGAGGCTTTGCTTGTTGAGGACAGGATAGAGTGAAAAGGCAGCAGCGATGCACACCTCTGTTACAGGGACTCCTTCCTATCTTCCTGCTCTAGCTCCCCAGACCATACTGCTCACTGACAGGCAGGGCACGGCAAACCAAGAGCTTTGGTGGGTCTTTAGACAATTTGCAGTGAAGGCTGATGTGTTAGGCACTGCATCCATATTCTTTTCAATCATAACAGACAGGCCTCAACAGGCAGTGCCTGTACTACGTAATGCTCCTACTCAGAAGCATTTCACCTATCTTTACCCACCACCCATCTGACATGGGAGCACACTGCACCTCTAGAAAAGATGGAGAAGATGCAGAACAACAGATGGAGACAAGACAATACAGGGAAGCGTTTTAAACCCACCATCTACCTTCATTAAAACAAAAATATCATTGCTTAACACTGTTGCCACTTCTAAGACTAAAGTTGTAACATGCTAAGATTAGTAATTTTTATATTTAGAGGCTTTAAAACAATACTAAAACTCACAGTGAATCAAGCTAAAGCAGCAGTGACATGTGCTGCCCAGATGGGCTGTACTTCCAGTGACTGATTATCAAGAGATAGAAAAAGCACAAACTATCTTCTAAGGACTGTATTTATTACATTTCTGTTCCACACAGGCCTGCAGAAAGCCTTCTGGAATCCCATACATCAACAACCTTTATTAAAACCTATCATGTGATGTTGACTGTTCTACCCCTGACCATACCACTGGTGTAATACAGTGGTGAGAGCCTGTCCGGTGCTAAGCAGAACACTCCAGACATAGCAGCCTCTTACAGCTGAAAAGAAAGAATCTTCAACCTGACTGCAATCAGATGAAGAGAGAGAAGAGCTGCTGACTGCATCTCAACATGCTGAGGGCAGTCAGCAAGGTAATCCAGGCATGGTAAATGAGCCTACATCCCACGAAACACACCACGTAATCTCAGTGCTGTGCTCTGCCTAACAAAGAATGTGTCCTCTGTCTCAGATGCTTGTGGTGCAGTGCTTCTCTAAAAGGATTATTCCTATACAACCAGAGTGATCAGGCTCATATCCACACTGCTCTCTCAGGTGAATAACCTCCCAGACAGTGACCATGGCTGGTGGCGACCCAGGCCCGGCAAAGCAGGGTGCTGTATCTGGGGCAGCTTGCTGACTTCCATCCCCTCTCAATACAAATAGAGCACAGAAGCTCCTCCTTTCCTAGCCTGTGAAGCAGATGGGATGTGACAGAGCAGCAGCTCCTCAGCATACTGCATTTTTCCAAGAAACTGCTTTTCAGGAGACCAGCCATCCTGCAAGATGTCATGGAACGTCGGCAGAGAAGGACAGGTCTGTATCTATGAGCTCAGAACAATGTGTGCTGCATGAAAGGGTGAAGGCAAACTTTTGCCAACTGGATATATTAGAAGTTCTTATTGATTAAACCTTAACAGAAGCTAAAATTAATATATAGAGCTTTTTCATCTCTCTCTCAGCATTACTGATGGGCTGTGGGGAGTCTGCCCATTTGTCTTACCTGACAGTCGAAGTCCTGGAAGTTGCGAGCCGCATTCTGTTAACAAAAAACAAGAGTTCAGCACAAGACCCCAGAACACCCCCAACACCATCAAAGCTTCCCTTAGAGACCCCTTCTTCAGTACAGTCCATCTCAACTGCAGTCACCACAGCAGCTCAATGTGAGACCCACACAGGGGAGCTCCAGGCAAGTTCTGGCCATTACTATGCAGCAAGGTTGCTGGGGGCTCTCCCAAGGCTGCCAGCTAAGGAGAGTACCTGTGGACACAGGTGAGAGTTGACTGTATTAGAGAAGGGACAGGAAAACATAGGAAGGACCCTGACCAAAGCCAGGCTGGTTACAAGGCTGGGTTTTGTCTGGTCCTGGTGCCCTTGAAAGGACTACCACCAGGATCTCATGTCATTAGTGCAAGGAAACAGGCCATGCAGTCAGCTCCCCTGCAGTAACTGCATGGTGTTGATCCAGGGCAAACAGTGACCTTGAGTTACTGAGACCAGAGCACATGGGAACTGAGCTTACCAATCCACAACTGACTTTTCCAGATGGTGACACCACACATACAGGTAGCACAGCAAGTGCATTCCACATGTGGCATACTGCAAGTTCAAAGGTCTGCAGTAACTTGTCTGTATGCTCATGTGCTTTGTTAAGACTGTTTCTGACCACAGCATAGGTTACACTGCTGAGCGCTGTCAAATGCTGCAAAAGGCTGAGCAAACAATCTGGAACAGCATTCTAACTTTTGTGTTTTAGGTACAGCACCTTAGCGCTAAAATTACAGCTAGAACCAGATATGTACAAGAAAAACACCCCAAACATTTCTTCTGGCTGAGTACCTAAGCCTGTAGTACCTTAAGAGTTTTACTGTACTATTTCTGGCCATTAATCCGTGCTGGCTCAAACTACTACCCCTCAAGTGGTCAGTGACAATCCTGGTGAACTGTCAGCTCAGCACTTTTTGGACTCTGACAACACTGCACAGAACAAGTGTGTTACAGCACCACACCCATAGGCTCCATAAACTAGGTCTAAAAAGTACATGTGTATTATTTCAAGCTTGAAAGCATTAACAAAGACCAGACCCTAGAGATGGGAGCTCCCTGAGGCATTCCTTTTGTTAAACTTGGAAGGAGAGCCACTGCACACTTCTCTTCCCATGCAGTGCAGAGGATGGTTCTGGAGCCACAGTACTTATTTGTTTCCCTACTGAGATCCTTCCTGTAACTCCAAAGCTGAGCCAAGGAAACCAAATACCACTCGGTATGTGCTCTTCTGTGTCTGGTTAACACCACTGGGCTGTTCAGGTGAGCACTCCGCATTTAAACCAGAAGCGTCCCAGCTGTTAGATAACAGAAGTGGCCGTGCAGGCGCCATCATGGCAATGACCTGATGGGGCTGACCAGGCAATACTTCAGAGAGACTGAAAACTTATAAAGTGAAACCCACTTTGTTTTAGCATACTTCAATACCTCCTTCTTAGGTTAGCTCACTGGAGCAAAGAAATCTACCCTCTTGAATTCAAACATGGAAAGTCCTCAAAGAATCATGAGCACTGCATTTAGGAAGCTTGTCTTCTGTAAACCTTGATTTCCCATTTTGATATCACACACTGGTTCCAAGGCAGTTTCTGCTGGTCTACACTGATTTTGGTCTTCAAAACTCACTCTCCCTGAAACATTTCAAAGATGATGTTTAAGCGACAGCGGAAGCCTGGTAGTCAGCACTATGCTGTAAGAACAGGCAGCTGGACTGCAGATTTCAGTTGGATTCATACACTTCACAGACACTAAACAGATATGGTGTCACACTAAAGAAACGAGCAAACACTAACTCCATTAGACAGCACAGTCTTTCCCAAGCGAGTGGACAAAGTACTGTGACCCTTTGGCAGCACAAGCTAGTTCTTCATGTCAGTCATTAAACAGCAAAGCATTGAGAACTGCTTCACACACCATCAAACTTGGCTGTGAGGTACGGAAAGTCACCAAACCACATTGCTTATAAGCACAATTTGCAGAAGCAAGATTCTAGGTCTTGCTGGGATGGCCCGTAACGACTCTGGCACTCAGAGCAACAGCCTGTGGCAGAATCCAGTGAGGCTAAGGCTGTCTTAAAGCCCAGATGCCTGTTCTCCAGCCCACAGAAGAGAGAGTGACAGCCTTAAACAGCTGCCACAATAGAGTGATTTTCCAAAGTCTCAGTATTGCATGAATCTGGACTGCTGTAGCTACGCTCTGTAGATATTAAAAGGAAATGGCTCTCTATTACTAAATCCACAGAGACAGGGCTGTTTTGGAGGTCAAAATACAAGAGGACAATTTCAGACAAATTATTTTAAACAAAAAAAAAAAAGAAAAAAAAGAAAGTGGGATACAGTCCAAGGCTTCTCTAACAAGCAGAAACTTAGCAGAGGTCAGCAACGGTATCACCTTTCCAGTTTCCACCCTGCCTTTGTAAACCTTCAGTACAGGCATGACAATGACATACTGTTTGGCCAGGACTCCAAACTCACCTGAATCGTGGTGGTCTGTCTTGCCCTGAGACTTTGGAAGAGTATGTGGTGGTGGATTACCAGAGTGGAGAAGCACTTAAGTCAGTACCTAAGGTACTTCAAGATGTAAAGAGATTTTGGCAATCAAGGCTCCTTGCCAGACACAAAGTCAGCCAGAGTACAGCCAAAGCATTACCTTATCATTCAGAAGTGGTTTGATCTCTGTCAACTGAACATCCTGTAGTTCATCCATGGTGGTGTAAGGGGAGCCAACTAATCCTCAGAGCAGCAAATGGGCGATTCTGAAACAAAGGCATATTGTTAGAAACAGTATTAGAAGATTTGCTAGCCAAAGCAAACTTAAAGATCTTTCATTAGACTTGGACATGCTCAAGCTGAAGCCAGAAAGCCTGAAGGAATCTGGTTCAGTGCAACACAAAGCCTGTGTAACTCTAGAAGGCAAATAGCCATGGCTGATCTTCCTGGCCCATTACCACTGCAAATACTGTTTCAGGGGAAGTGGGGTCTCTAGGGAATAAGACAACAAATGTCTGTGTTGTACCTGTACTGTGTGTTGCTCCTTTGTTAAAGCAAGCTGGGCAGCAACAAGGAAAGCTGCTGGTTTGGATGCTGGGCTCAGAATCAGAGGAAACTTCCTTGAAAGAGAACAGAACACTTCCGTTTACACCAACTGGACCCGTGGAGCTGGGGAAACTGCAGGGGAGTGTGCAGGAAGGGTGAGGTGTGCTCTGCAAAGAGCCTGCTGCACAACCAGCCTGGAAGACTCTGTGGTGTGGAGCAGACCCTCACCCAGGCTGCTGGAGAGAGAGCTCTGAGGGATCAGAGGTGACCTAATGCTGAGGGGAGCCAGGAAATCGCTCCAAACTGCTGCACTCAGAGCAAAATCAGAGAATAAACCTGCACAGCCACAAATGGCCAGATGGTGGATTGCTTCTCTAAACATATTGATTCCAACCTGCTCATCCAGCAAATCTGAGGCTTTTCCACTTTCCTAGAATCTCAAAGCCTTTTGAAGGTTTTTGAAGGAAAAGATACAGGGGGTCCCCATCAGTGCTCACAAGCAGCTTTTTTTAGATTGCTGAACCAGCTCTTTCCAATCCACTTATGAACCCTCCAGAAAATTACTGTCACAGACTCAGGACTTCATTTCAATCCATTCAGAGGCCATTCTGCAGGCAGGTGCATGCACTATTCTTTTCCCAAGATCTTAGCAAGCTGAATGCGATTGCCCTGAGCCACATCTGGGTAACTTGTTATTACAGCACTAGGTCTGACTTACTCTGCATGATTATTGAGCACAGCTTCATCTGAGCACCCTGCAATGCAAACAGCAATATGGCTTTCAGTCTGAAACATGGCAAAGGGGACTTGTCAAAAAAGGCCACATGAATTTCTCAGAGAGAATGATTTGTAGCAGAGACCTGCTAAAGCACCTCTTTAAATGTAAAGGGAAAGGGTGTATCAGTGAGCTGGGCTACCCTCTGCTCCAACCCTGTTAAAGATCTGCAGACACGGATGCCCAGGAAACAATCAGTTCCTTCCCTCCACTCCTCCAGTGATTTAAAGAACCAAACCTGTCATTTCAGAAACTGAAATCAAGTTTAAAATACCACAACAAAGCAACATAAATATTCATAGCACACAGAAGAGCTCCACAGAAGACAGGCTACAGGCAAAGCAAAAGGTTTGCCTGGAATGACCTGTGTATAAATCATGCATTTTTCTTTAAACGTCCCGATACCACATGCTTTGCAAGTATTCCTCTTGCCTCCATTTATAGATGGCTATAAATACACTCAAATACCCCAATTTAAACCATCCATCCCCTTCCAAAAGCTTCCTGAAGGCTGGAGTAGGCTCTATTCTCTTTGAAAACCAGTAATATGAGGAATGACATTTGGTGAATCATTAGCAGAGACTAGAAATCAGGGTAGGACACAGAAGGCTGCAAAAAAACCCCAAGGCAGGTCAGCCTCAGAAAGAAACCACCTGCCTATAAATAAGATCTGGAATACGTAAGCTCATATGCTTACTCCAAGATAAGGATGCTCTCAATATACATTATTTCAAGATATAAAAAAAGAATTAGTGTAAAAGTAAGTTCAGCAAGCCAAGAGCACGAGTACTACAGCACCAAGCCAGCAGTGGGAACTGCACGTTCTGTGGGTACTTGGGTCCCGGCTGGTAGTCAGCCGAGCTCTAGCAGTGCTGCTCCCCTTGGGGTTAGAAGCTGCAAGAGTCTGATCTTGAATCCAGCTCTCTGGGCACCTCCTTGAAATATTCTGGTTTATTATGGAATTCCAATCTCTTCATGTTGTTAAGGAACATTACAGCAAAGTCTTGTATTCAGAGGCTGACAATTCTTGTTCATTCATCTCAACTAGACAACGGCTTCTAATCTGTTAGCTCTATAGCCTGTTATACTCCTGCTTTGTATGTTAACTGCATTGAGGGGAAATTAACACAAGACAGTAGCTATGATGCAAAACACGGCATTAAATCTACCTAAGTGTACATTCCTCTGTTTGGCAGCCTAGCAGAGCTGGCTGAAGCAGCCTCCTCTCTAAGGATGTACAGTCACGACAATGTGGGTTAGGTTTCTGCAACTGCTCCCTGACACAGCCACCTGAGGGGATGGGAAGAAGAAACGCTGCCCTTGGGTGTGCAAAGGAAGAAGAGAATAAACTCAGAATCTGCAGGCAGTGTGAGAACCAAAGCACACTACCCACGGTCCTCAGGTTTGCAGCTCAATGTATTCAGCTGTGTGTGGTGTGGAGCTCTTCACTGCGGCTTTTTCCTTTCTACAGTAGGGGATTCCTGCTTCCTGTGCTTCCTTCACTTCTCTGGCGCAGACACACCTGAAGACAAGCTGCCTCTCGGGGCTCCTCAGTCTGAGACCACAACCTCAGCACGTAGATCTGAACTAAATCAAGTTTCATTTATGGGCTTTGAGACACTTGGGCACTCACTGCTCCTCAGTCCTCTGTAAGCCTCTTCACAGGAGCGTGCTTCCCAACCACTTGCACAGGCTGAAACGGTAAATTTTCAGCAAAATAGGCAAAGGGTCCAAATTCACTTTCAAAATATTTTCCTAGGTTACTCCCTCTGCGTTCCAGCTCATGTATTTTTGGGAATGCACCACATGGTTCTCCACCTCCAAGACAAACTGTGAGCCTGCAGAGAGAAATTACGTTCTGCTTAACCAGCACAGTGCCAACGACAGCACACTAGCGACAGCGGCTTCGTTACACAGCATGCTCCTCCCTCCTTTAAATCTGGGCTACACCCAGGACAGAAATGCCAGCTGCTGAGCATACTTTCTAAGGCATTTAAACAAGACCTACATTTAACAATGGTTTTGTGGGGAAAAGGCCTGTGTCCAGCCTTCCATTAATTTTCAAGGAGTCCAATTCTCATTACAGCAAGGGTCACTCTGCCCTGTATATAACAGCTCAGCCAGCAGGACATCATCCTTGGTCACCATTTGAATTAGCAGGAATCAACTGTAAGGCTGATTAAACAAGAATGCAAGAAAAATATAAGTCTTCAAATTGTTTTGAATTACCTGGAACCTTGAAAACACTGAACCCTGCTGAATTCCCCTGTATGGTAAAGTCAAGATGTTTTAGAATGGGAATACTGGAATGAGAAATTTCTCCTCTGGAAATGATGCAGATTATTGTCTCCAAAAGAGCCTTTTCTGGTTATTATATCTCTTTCAACTAGCTTTGCAGCACTTCCCTTGATAAGCTGCTCTCCCCACCACCAATGAAATAAGCAGCGGCTATTATCATCAATCATGTTATTCACATCATTTTTCCATGTCCCTTTCTCAGGGTGGCACTACTCTGAGGCAATACTGGCATTATCAAGCATCAGCTACTCAAATGAAGCCACAGAACTATTTTCACCAGTTTTATGGTGAAGGGCATGTTCAAATAGAGCTGTTCAAAGATGCTCTATTGAGCTGCCCATTCCACAACATCCGTAGAACAGGATGTCCCACCCAGGCATGGGTGTAGCTGAGCTCAATTCCTCTGATCCAACACAAGTGGGGAAATTGGTCTCTTTGGCAGCAACTTACTCTTGGGCAGCTTGTGATTCAATCTGACTGCTTTTCACCAGGAAAAGCAGTTCCCTCGGCAGTTTTATTTTCAAGCTTGTTTCTGCTTTGTTTCAACTACACTTCCTACTAATTGACTCTGTGTTTCTACATTTTAAGTGAAAAATAATAATCAAATGTAGTATGTATCCCACTGAGCAAAATAAAGCATTCCAGAGCAAGATGGATTGGAAATCTGTTTAAATGTGATTTTAACACTGATTTTTATCATCAAGCAGTACATTTCAATTTACTGAAATTCAATACTGATTTTGCATTTTATTTATCTTACTGAAAAAGCTGGGTTTTCACTGGCTACCAAACATTAAATTGCACTGATAAATATAACCTTTACACCCAGCTGAGCCTTCTGCCGTGTGGGAGGAACCATCATTTAAGTTATGGTGTAGCTAAACAAACATTTAGTCAGACCTCAGTCTTCCTATCTTGTAACGCAGTTGTGATTGATCTTCTGTAACTCGTTTGTGTCAAGTGCTATTGGGATGGGAGAAAAATATTCAGATCAAACACTTAAACATTTGCAGAGTCACTTTCATTTTAAAGATAAGACTGCCTTAAACACTTTGTGTTTACTCATATAAGTAAACATAAACACAATATACTATATAAAGTAATAATATATTAATATATAATAAATACAATGTTCAACATAAATTATACAGCCTAAACCTGACACAGCAACATATATTCAGCAGTTAAGAAATTGCCCCATGTGGTTTTGGTCACATTTCTTGGCATGTGCAGGGCAATGGAGGGCAGCCTGGATAAACCCCCTTAATGGGTGGTACAGAAATCACCCACAGACACGTGCAAAGCTCAGGAAGAATTAATACATCCTGCTCCTCAGCAGCTAAGACAACACAAATGCTTCTGGTGTCACCTCATTCGTGCAACTAACACTCTTTTATTGTGCTGTATATGTATATACAGCTAAATCACTTCTACTAATGTCTTTGCAGAGAAAAAACAAACTTTTCTTCTTCATTCAAGCTTGACTAAATGGATTTGGCTATCAGAAAATCATACACTTGCAGGGAAAAGCTGATCAAACATTTCAACATCTCCAATTCCGAGTTACCCACCAAACATGGGAGAGACATTTTAAGTTTTATCATGGCAAATACATAGTTTAATATCAAATAATTATGTCTATTGAATATAAGAATAGATGCACACAAGACAGATTTAAGCCTCAAGATGCTGTTTCATTAATCTAACTGCAGATCTCTTGCAAAAGAGGTAATCACAGGGTTGATGTAAATTTGAAGAACACATACCTTGTGTGAAAAACAAGTTGATAAATTATTTATGCTTCCCCCTGCCTTCTTCTTCCTCATTAATTAAATGCACCTTTCCCTGCCCCAAGCAGCACCGCTCCTTGGAGCTTCCCAGAACAAGCTTTTTCAGTTTGGCTCATTGCCCATCCTGCATCATTTGATAATCCCTTCTTAAGTATCAATGTCATTATTTCAAAACCATCATGACTGCTGTACTGATGTCCTTTCCATCATTTCCAGTCTGTGAAGTAACTTCCAAGCAAGAAATCACCCTTGTATGTGTCAGGCTGAATTTTATGCCCTTTCTCAGGCAGCTGGCCAGTGCAGGAGGCAGCTCAAATTAACACAGCTAAAACCAGTAACAGATACAGGGCAACTCAAAATCAATTCAGGATATCATTTCATTATTCATTTAGTATCATCAGGGGTTGCTGCCAGAGGGATGCCACATCCGTGTTCCCTACCTACGCCAGACAGAAACTCCTTCCTCTCCTTCCCTTGCATCAGGTCGATGAGTATCGTGCAAGTCAGATCAGCAGAAGGAGCTCAGAGGACACCTGAGATGCCCATGCTTGGCACAGCAGCACAGCTCTGAGCAGCCATGGTCACAGAAGAGGGCAGGAGGGGGCACAGAACCACTGCTGTTTCATCAGCTCTGATGACCAAATGGCATTTTACCCAAAATAAAGGAGCTCTTTCCGATGCTGAGCTCTGTTGATCATTGCCACTCACAGCTGCTCCAGCAATTTATCACCCTTGACAGGCCAGTGGAGCAGCGGTTTAAATCTCAGCACAGCCTCATGGAAATCTCTGGGTCTGATTCCTGGCCACCAGTAACTGATTTCAAATCACTGCTCATAAGAACAACTTCTGCTTGAAGTCAATTATAAAACTACATATAAAATAGATACCTAAAATACCTTTGGAAGAAAAGTGGCATTTTCCATCAAATTAGGAATGCCTTCCTGAAGGTAGCTGGAGGCCAGAGGAGGATGGCACTTTACCAAATATGCCCTTCCAAATTTTACATTTGTCAGATAAGGGCTAAGGAGGAATCTGTGACCTAATTACTGGGTAGCTGAAGCTTTCAATACAAGTGATTTAGTTTCAATACTCCAGTTCTGAATGAAGTTGAACCATTACGAGTTTCATGTTTAATCCCTCCACATTTAGAAAGACTTGGTTACAACAGATAAACCTGATTAATTAACATCAGATTAATTCCCAATTTCACCCTCTAGAAACCAGCATGAGACAAGGGAACATACCACACCAAGGCAACAGTGGAGGATAAACTGACTAAACCAAAGTCTAAACCTAATTCCTCGAGTAAGAAGTACAAAGGGGACGTTTCTGAGAAGTCTGTTCCCAGCCTCTTCCACACGTAAAGGTGGCACAGAAGAGACATTGTAAATAGAAGACAGATGTATAAACAAAGATTTTTAACCTGAAAACATCACAGACCAGAATAAAAAGAAAAATTAAAATCCAGAAGCAATGACTGTTGCAGCCACACACCAACACTATTTAAAAATTCCCTTTCCAAAACTGTTTAATAATGAATAAGGAATCAAGTCAGACACTTCACATTAAAGAAGTTAATGGATCATCTCCCGATAGATTTTTTGGGCAGATGTTAACATGTCAAAATAACAGGTTTAACAGTAAAATTGATCCTCATACCTAAAAATATTCATGTATTCTTATTCTAGAAAGCACTGAAGAACTGCACAAGATCTGTGTGCAAGATTCGGTCTGATACAGCTCAAGAGCAAATGCCTAGGGAACAGCAGCAGAATAGCACTTACTGTTATTCCTCTTTGCTCCCACACTTCAGATGAGCATCAGTGTCTCAGGTCCTGTAGGAGCCTCTCCCCAGTGCTCTGAAACGCTGATGTTCTTTTCCAAACACAGAGGTTATTTATTCTGCAGAGTAACTGTTAAGGAAGCCATACCCCATGACATTTAGCCTGGTGCTTCTCTCCTTCCTTGACAGCCACAAAAGTTATTAACAACCTTACCTACAATACACAGGAAGCACTCTCATCCCAACCTGGCAAAAAAATAAAAATATAAGGCAAGACACCATGGAGGCTGAATCAAAGACAAACTCCTTCTGACAACCCATCTTAACAGCTCTGAGCAGCCACAACCTTCCACAAGTCAGCGTGTGCTGTCCAGGGAAGGACATTCCCAATGCAAAACACCGTTAGCACACGAGGCCTGACCCTACAAAAGCCTGCTGGACAATACCTTTTCTAACGATAGAGCTTAGCTTGTCAACACTCACCTGGAGAGAAATGATCACATCTCTTTACCTAGTTATTTCCTCCCTGTAACATTATGTGCGTATCTCTCTCACATTAACCTTTAAGCAGAGTTTAGTTTAAAGACACTGCTGATGCAGTCATTCCAGGAATAGAATGAGAGCCCTAGTTCTGGGTTGATTTTATTCATTCCAGTATTACTTTTTTGCCCTGCCCTCCCCAAGCTTCACTGCCCTATCCTTTGGGAAAACAGCAGATCTATCCATCTACCCTGTGTCCAGTATTACAGTTTTGCAGCCATGAATTCTACATAAACCCTCAGAGGAGATTTAAAAAGTTCTGAAGAAGGGTAGTGGCACTGTAAGACATAATTAAGACAGCATCAGTCAGGTGAATTGTGGTACTAACAGGTGCCAAACCCAGTTGTAAAGAATATAATAGTTTAAGCCACCGTCATGGAAGCAAAGTGTAGCTTCTCTTTTGAACCTCCTCCATAGCAATTTAAACTCATGAGTTTTAGCTGGCTGGTGGACAGGCCCAAGAGCACCCACAGAGCAAAACAGAGTTATCTGGTAAGCACCAGTAATCCAATTACTCTGCGTCATACATAATACCTTAGAAGTAAAATGATAATAACTCACCTTACACAGAGTATTCCCTCACCACTACCTCAAGAGCCTGATTCAGCCTCGGGCTGCTCAGACGTGGTATCCCCAGACAGACCCTAGCATCTCCTGGGAGCCAGAGGCTCAGCACACCTTACACCAGAAAGGTCATTTAGGCAACTAGCTGGAAACAATGACAAGCTTTTGTGACCAGAAGCCTTTCTCCATGTCAGGAGCAGATGTTAAACCGAAACCACAACCCAAAGCACAATTCACCTGAGCAGTTAATGGGTTTAAGTGACAATTCCTCTTTACAGCTAAGCAATATTCAGCAAGATCCTCCAAACTGGCCTAAAATGGCAAGAAATTAATTTTGTCAACACGAAACATGTGAGCATGACAAAGCACAGGTAATAAACCACAAATAAATAACACTTGTACATTAGAACCATGCCTAGTTTTCATGAAGCCAAAAGCTTCTCCCGCAGTCTGTCCTTTTCTAAATCCTGAGAAGCAATCCCAAAATAACACTACTGCCACGGTTGGTATTTTATTGTCGTATTATTTCTGCAGTAGCAGAAGATGCAACTAACCCATCACAACTAATATGCTACCATCCCAACTCCCTGTCAGACAAAGAGAAAACATAAACTCTTGCTGTCACAGAAGTTCTAATACTCCAATAACAAGCCCAAAATATCAGCTACAAGGCTGGACTGTATGCTGTGGTATGTACAAACTGTATTTGACTTCACTGAGTATTTCCATCCAGTGATGAGAAGCTGCACTGGTTTTGCTCAATGAAGAATGATCAGAGGGGCTGTTTCAGCCTGCCAGGCTCCATATCCTTACTCCAACATTCAAAAGGATTTCTCTTATGAGCAGAGCTCTAAGCTAGCTTTCAAAGCCCTGTGAACAGCGCTCTGATGAAGTGTTGACTGCAGAACAAATCAGTTTAAATCCAGGGAATTGTGCCAACAGATTAAAACCTCAATGCCAAAGAGAAAGGAAGAGGTAGAGGTCCTGCTTCCACTTTATAAACATCTCACTTTGTTTTGAGCCTGCTACTCACTACATTAATTTCATGGTCTTAGTCCTTTTATCAGAAGACACGGTAAATAATGTTCATACATGCACCACACTGCTAACACTTTATCTGCTCCCATCATATCCTCTTCAAAAATCTCTTTTTGAGACTGAAGAGTTTTGATCTATTTCTCATTCTTCATAAGGAACTCATTTCACACCTTTGATCATTCTTATCAGCCATTTCAGGATCTCTCCTGGTTTCACCGGGTCCTTACAAGTGATGAGACCAGCACTGATGCAGCATTCACAACACTATGTCTTTGCACAGCAGTATCTTTCCTTGTTTGATCACTATTATTCTTCCACAAGCATCTAACCTTCAATTTGCTTTCCCAAACACTGAGATAGTATTTTTATAGAACTGCGTATTATAACCCCAAGTTTCATCTATGACTGGAAAGCCAATTCAGAACTTGCACACAGGGCTGTTCTCCATGTGCGTTACTTCAGCACACTGAATTTAAAATGCTGTTTAATCACTCAGTGCTGAAGGACTTTTCCATGTTTCCTCAAAGTTAAGTCCTCTATTTACTATCATAATTATGTTTTTTATCATAAAAAACCTATTGTCACCTCCAATTTATTTTTCCACCTTTGATTTCACTGTGCAGCTGGCCTCTACATCACTCCCTGGCAACGGCTAATGCGAAAACATGGTATAAAATAAATCCTCCTTCTGTCCAATTTACAGTTGAATTTTTATGGGATGTTTCAACAGTCCTCATGCTCTCAGAAATGCTGGCTATCTTTCACTCACCTCTTGTCATGTTTTCATAAAGCTTTATTATTTCCTTTTGTCCTCCAAGTGACCCCTTTCCAAGGTGCAAAGTCCAAAACTGTTTGATGTCCCCTTACCCCACACCTTTGCTCTCTCATGTCACCTCTTTTCTAGGTCTCTGATATGCAAAACATTTGCCAGTATAATTATTCTAATAATGAGCTCCAGTACAGATTATGCCTAAGATTTTGCTGTTCTATAGGATCATTTTTTACTCTTTCTCAGGGAGATAGATCAGAGCTTCTCTTTAGAAATGTTCCTTAAAACAGCCACATACCTTCACAAACGTGCAGGCAACCTTCTACATAATGCCCCGCTTCCCACACCACTCCCAAAATTGGGAATTTTGTTTAAAATCAATTTTGTATTACATCATTTTAAATCTAAGCTGCTCAGATGCTTCCCCTTGACTTCATGTTGACCTAAATTTTTAATTTTATTTTTAAATTAGGCTTTTTATGTACATTTTCAGCATTTGTGTATGAGCTACTCTAGGTTAGTGCTTGGTGGCTGCAAACAAAGAGAAGAGTGTCCATCCACTGCAGCAGTGGAGAAGTCCTCTACTTCTCTACTTGCTTAAGATCTTCAATCAAAAGGAAGATGCAGGGGGAATCACTGCAGGCTCAGGTGTTCGTTGCTTTTCAACACAGTGTGTTGATCTGCTTTAGTTTCGGTAGTTCATCCTAGTCTATTTTTAGGCTGTACTGCTGGTTTTCTGGCTAGACTCTTCAGCTAATGCTTCTTCAGTGAAGTCAGTAGAGATAGTTTCAGTCTTCTCTCTGACCCTCCTGCCTAGCAGCATAATAAATTCCTCTGTATAATACCTTCATCAAGCCACACATGCTGGGACTGAGCGGTGCCATTTCCCATGGCAGCTTTTGAGTCAGCACTGAGTAACCTTCCATTTAATGAAGGGACCAAAACTTTCCACTGCAGCCCTGTACACTGGCACCTGATACGCTCCTGTTAAATATTCACCTCGGGTAGAGTTAGAGTTGAAATGTTTTGGTTTTCCTTCAAATGAAGCTGTAATCTGTGGAGAAGCAGGGAAAGAGGTAAGAACTCCAAGGCCAACCCCCTGTAATGACTCTGCAGCCAGTAGGGAGTGAAACAGAGACCCTCCCTCACCACTGCTGCCCTACAGACAGGTTGAAAGCTGTTTTCTACTTTTTACTACCCAATCACCAGTAATAAAACTCATTTCTCTTCACCTAACCACTGCATGAGAGAGAAAGACAACACAGTATTGCTCAGCCAAGCTCCTTACAAGATTGTGATGGCCTTGTAGATGCCTCTAAAAGAGGAAGCTGCTGTCACTTGTGAGATATGACCGTCTGCCCCTGAAAATGATAAGTCTACGCATATGCCAGACAAAAAAGGATGGAGCTTTCTAATAGCTGCACAGAAATCACTGCACCCCTTGTCTGTTTGGCCAGGAAGAGAAAGTGATCTCCTGCTGCTGCAACTGCGCTTGGGAGGTCTGGACAAGCCCCTGGAGGTGCAGCACCTCAGCTTTCCCTGGATCTTTTATTCACATGGATGCTTGAATTGTGCTGTAGGGACGCAGAAGCCAACAGTGCTGAACAAGTACCTTGATTTATGGAAAGGTGAATGCCAGTCTGGAAAGCTAAGGCCCCAGACTATGAAAGCAATTTGGAGTCACCACTGCTGGGAAGACCTGGGGTTCTCTTAAAAAGAAATGCAAGTCTAGTGATTTATGATAGGATAAAAATACTTCAGATTGCATTAAAGGCAATGTTTCAAGATCAGGATTTAGACTCCCTGAGCCTTTCCTTACTGAAAGCTTTGACAATACCAAGACTGTATTTGCTTAAACCATTTTTAGGCCAACAAGGTGACTGATGATGGCTTCCACATCAGCAGTTAATTTTTAATGTGGAGACATGATAAAAATAGCAGCATAAGTGCCATGTTTACAATCAATCCACAGTCAGGAATGACATTTGAAGGCTGGAGATCTGAGAAAACGTGAACGCATCACATCAAAGAAATCAAACTACAGAGAAGCAAGATCCCTGCATCACAACACTTCTCAGTTCAGGCAATTAATGCTTAGGTAACAAATTGAGCTTTCTGGTGCATGTATTTCAAGCCATTTCAATCTTTCCCCCGCAACAACTCCTAGCCACCAGTCAGAGAAAATACAGAGATTTATATTCTGGAGACCTTCCTAGAAGGCTGAATAATATTTCTGTCTAAACAGCTCTTGTTCTATGAAAATGAATTATTGACAGTATTTCTCCTGCCTTTATGTAAAGTCTTAAATTCACATTCCTATTCTACTATGAATTTCTTCAAAGGTTACTATACCATACAATGAACTGCATTTCTTAATTTCTCCTTTCTTTTTAAGAGAGCAAAAGCCTCTCTGGCTGTTTTATTGCTTTCATTGTTAAGAAACTGCTGTCTTTAATAAAGAAGAATGAAGCAATTATAGTCAAGGGGGGAAAAAAAGCAGTTATCTTGTGAAAAGCCAAAGGAAAACCCTCCACTATCTTACTAACAAATTAAAACAATCTAATGCTTAGTGAATGCCTCCTTCAGCTGTCTGAGAAACCCTGTGCAACACCATTTGAAATCTGGCATTTGAAGGCTCTCTTGTGTTTGTTTTGCAATGAAACATTTAAATAAGGAAAAGAAGGTGAAGTTTTGTTTCCAGGCTAAAGCAGCTCCTGAGGGTAGATGAGAAGAGCAGCTCAGGCTCTGTGCTGCAGCAACACCGTGCACACTGCTCCTCTGGGAAGCATGGCAGCAGGACACTGCTGGCACTGGAGCTGAGGATTCTGCTTGCAGCTTGGCTGCGATTACACAGCTCACTGTCTCTTCCAAAGATATCTTCTGCTCCACCTCACAGTCCTACAGGTACCCATCTTCACTATCAAGGTTTAACTGTTCTCCAGGAATTCTGCTGCCTGTGGGATATCACAGTTAATAAAAAAAAAAAAAAGCAGGATGACAGACTTCTCAGAACTCTTTAGGGGTCACTCTGCTGCCAAGAAACTGCGATGTGTGTGGACATACCATTTTCTGACACCTAAAAACACCACCAAAAGTGGAATGCATTCATGTGGAACAGGCAGAGGACCCCCCTTCTGAGTAACCAACTGGTGAGCTCTGCAAATTGTTTTAAAGACATTTTCACACTGGCGAGAGTGGCAGCATAGATATAATTACAGTGGCCTAGAATTACCCTTGAAAACACTTCATTTAGGCAATTACTGCCAGGCATAACAACAAAAGCCATTTCTCACAGTGTAAGCTGAATCACTATCAGAAGGGCTTGATGGTCTCATTATAGTAGAGAAGCTTCTATACACAGTGCCCAGTCAGCCCTGGCACTGATGTTATTGCTTCCCAGATTTCAAAAGACTGCTGAAATACCCGGATAAGGGAGTTATTATGAAGCCAATAATCCTCTGTAACAGCAGCTGGCAGGCTATCCCAAATTTGGGAATCATTGCCAACATTCCTATGGATTTGCAAAGAATTCACAAAGACAACATGGGCATACACATCAGTCAACATTGTCAATCCATATTCAACATGCATGAATAGGAAAAACAAACAAACCAACCAGCAAAAAGCATTAGGTAAGAAGGTGCCAGAAGCCTCCATCACTGTCTTGGTATAAATGTCTCAGGCTGGAAAGGGGCCAGAAAGGCTGCAGCATCCCTACCCAGTAAGGGCATCCTTATTAGAAACAAATACAAAGGTCTTCTATTCACTACCAAAAGTACAGTTATTTCAGAAAGGAAGAATTTACTAGGGGTAGAAAGGGGGTAGGAAAATGGCGTTTGTTATCGTTGCATCTCCACCACCTATTACTCTGCAGCATGCCACCACTGAAGTTCAGAACCAGGCTACTCCCCAAGGAAATCACATCAGCAAAGGTATCTGACTTTCTCGCAGGTTTAGGGTGGAAACCTGGAGCTCTGGCTGGGTGCAGGGAGTGCTGCAGTGAAGTCAATCATTCCTAAGGCAAGTAACACCTCTGAGCAAGAATGACACGTTTGAGGCTGCTCCCTCCGTTAGAGCACGTCCACAGGAAAATTAGTCAGCAATTACTTGGACAAAGCAGTCTGGGATCATATCCTCTTGCCACAAGCAACACACCCAGACAAGCATATATTCAAATACAATTAATAACCTGAGATAAAGGACAACAAAATCAACCGGGCTTTAAGCCCATTAGCTCCAACAGCAAGAATCATGCTCAGCAAAGGCACATAAATAACCAGGAAAAATGCCAATGGTTTATATTTTCTAAGATTTGGAATGCTGCTGAAGAGATCAGAGAGATGGCTTTAATGAGCAAAAGAAATCACACAAGCACTAGGTGTTTCCTGAACCTTGATCAGCAGCAGGACATCAACTTTGTGTTGTTTGTGGCATTTTAGAAGAAGTTAAAAAAAAAAAACCACCACCCTTGTGATCCCCTGGAATCACAAATGCCAGTCAACTTGCCTCATCTCTCACCTCATGTAGTCAGCCCCATAACCAAGTCCAGGAGAGGAACAGCCCTGAGCTCCAAAACCATTTAAAAGCAGTTACAAATGCACAAATTAAGTGACCAAAAGGTAACAGACATCTGGGTACCATCCAGCTGCTGCAGTGGTTCTGCTCAGTGTGGTCAAAAGAACTTTTAAAACCTTTAAAAGAACTTTTTAAGCGTTCACTCTCTCAGAACACAACCCCACGTACTGGAAAGGTTCCAGGCTGGGCTTAATATAAAGAAGGAGAAATGACACTTGACAGTCCTACATTGCTCTGTGGTGACTCCTCAGTTGTATGATACAGCAGTAGGAATGAGCATGGTACCCAACACCACGAAGTGACAAAGCAGCAGCTGTAGACAGGGAGATGTCACAACCCAGCATTCGCAGCATGACACACAGAACCACACCGGCTCACCAAGGAGACATCTTTACAGAGTATCTTCTAAACAACCCCCTTCTGTTTCTTCCAACAGCAGCCACAGCATTTACTTTCTATAGGTGTTATACTGGTAAAATGCTCCTTTTAAAGCAGTGTCCTCGCTGCGCGTCAGCAGGCCTGTGGGCCCACAGCTGAGCTCCCAACTCAAAGGTATTTCCAGACTCCCCAGGCACTGACATTTCACAGCAACATGACTTGTGCTCACCTTTGTGGGGATGGAACTGGGAGGCCACTCACTGCCAGGTGACATGGCAAATTGTGTGATTTATTAGCCAAACATGAACTGGACGGAACCTGCTGGGTGTTCCACCATTTCCTGTTAGAAGTGACCAAAACTATTTAGGGCACATCAGCTTTCTTATTGATTTCTTTTTTTTTTTTTTTCTTTTTTGAAGAGTGTTTCCAATCTTTACACATTTCCCAATCTTTTAATGTCAGAAAAGCATAATCTTGTTCTGTGGCTGAGCTAATCCATACGCAGATTTTTACCAAGCCCTGTGCCTTTCTCCCTGTCTGCCATGGATAAAGCTCAACTGCATTGCAAAATGAGAAACCATTTTCCCTGGCTTTCCCTAGGACCATACAAAATATATTTGGTAACCTTTTCATCCAAGCTGACGGAAAAAAGAAGTCTGTAACAAGGACGATTTCCTTGATGAAAGCCACATCAGAAAGAACTACATGAGCAAAACAGCAAAGGCAGATTACTATACAACCATTAAAAATGCCTCTTTATCAGCTGATGAGTGTATGCTTGCTGTTGTATTAATTGTCCAGCCATGGCAGAGACAAACCATGCAGCACCCAAACTGGCAGCAGAGAAAAGCAGACAAACCACTCCCCAAGGCCCCATCTTCTACCATCTGGAAAGTAAAGCACAGAAACCTCCTTTTCTGGAGGACACGCACCAATCTAATTCATATAACCATACATTTACACAAATCAAGCTTTTGTTTTTGTCTATGCAAAGGTAGAAACACCTACACAAATTGAAAAAGTACAGATCTTACTGGCTAAACAATACATTTCAAATCTACCACAGCCAAAAGAAGCTGCTAAAAACAGAAGCGCCTAACTTCAGTTCTCTACACAAAGACAATCCAAAAAAACCCTCAGCAGAAAACTTATTACGGATGACAACACAACTGGTGATTCTGAACATGCATTTTCAAGAATAGGCCTGAAAAGCCTATTTAGTGAACAGGTACTTCATTATAGACTTCCACTGTATTTAGGAAACTTAAATTGATACAAATAATTCCAGCTTTTACAAAGCACTGCAAGGGCATCAGCAGGAAAATCTGTGAATTTTCAGTTACATACTTCTGAAGTATTTATGATGCCATTGCTCCTCTTAGAATGAAGTCCATATATAGGATAAAAAGTAATACTGGATCCCTATTAACTTACATAAATGCAGTAAAGAAAACCAACACCTTCTTAGTCACTGTCTTTAAGGAATTCCAGGTATTAATCCACAGTCAGATTGTTTTTTCTGCCTCAGTACACTGAAAACATCCAAGGAACTGTCACAAAATCAATGGAATCAGTACCCAAGTACAATTCCTACACCAGGTCATACTGATCTATCTACAGCATCAAATCCATGCCAATTTGAAATAAAAAGCGCTGTGCACAGACATACTGCCTTCAGTCTAGACTGCAGTTGAGCCTGTAAGGTCACAATTTCAATCAGCAGCAGCAAGCAGAAATATGCACTTAATATGCACCTAACTGAACTGATTCTAATTAAATCCACACATTTGTATGTATGTACTATCAGTACAGCAACACCAAATCAGCATTACTTTATGCTTTGCCAGTTCATTTCCAGCCAGATCTGTCTCCAGGCAGGATTCACTGCACAGCAGCAGAGGCACTAAGGGGAGCAGCAGCCAGTGATGTAGGGATGGGCAGAAGCTCTCCGTGAGCAGGGAGTCCACAGACCACGTTCACAGCAGAAACTGAAACACAACACAGGACAGCACTAAAGCTGCTGAACATGGGCAGCACTGCAGCCGAGGGATGAATGGAGAAACCCTCACCTGGACTAAACTACCTGCAAGCACAGCAGATGGTAGGCATAAATAGTCAAGTTTCCCAGGGAGGGAGACTGTCGGAAACCTTTTGCAGTGCTCTGCTATACACTGTATTCATAAACAAACTGGAACGAGGGACAAGGAATGAAGCAAAAGTCTCCTGAGAATATGAGCTACTCGATAGTAAACAGAAGGACTGACTGAATACCTGAGGCTGAATAATCGGGAATAGCAGATGAAATTCAGTGCAAATAAAGCAGCAGTCTGAAGAAAAACAATCCTCATTTCACAGAGTGATGTGCTCCAAGCTGATCATTAACATTCAGAAAGTCTTGCTGGAGTCATGACACTGATAAAAGCATCAGCTCACAGCTATTCATATGAAAAATAAACCTAACACCAGGAAATGATTAGTAATCTAACCACCACATAAAGCTATAGAATGTCTGCAGCTTAAATCCTGGATGCAGCTCCTGTTCCTTCATGTCCACAGGACATAATGGAAGGGGGAAATATTTTTAAAAAGGAAACAAGGTTTGGAAAGATAAATAATGAGGAATAGTCCATTAGACTGAGGTTGGTCTGCCTGGAAACAGAGATTACTGCAGTGACCTATGACAGAAGGCTACACAATCATCAGTTGCATGGAGAAGGTAAATAGAGATCAGTTGCTCACCTTTTCCAAACCATACAAAAAGAGATATAAAATGAAGCTAGCAGCTGTCAAGTTGAAAAAGAAAGCAAGCGGAGGTTGTTAAGCACCTACAACATTATTTTGTGCTCTGGAAGGTCTACCCTGGGACTGAGACACAGGCAAGTGCACAGAAGAAAAACACATTAACTATTAACAAAATAAATGCAATCAACACTTAATCTTTTGACATCCTACAGCTGATGAGAGACAAGAGGGCTCCCACACAAGGGTTTATGTAATTTGCCCTGACCTTATGCTTGTCTCTTTTTGGTCAGTGTCAGGGAGTAACAGCTGACTTGATGGTTCCACCTGATTCTATGCCTGTTCTTACACCGCAAAAACCAATTACATCTCTGGTATTCCTCAGCCCTCTTTGAACTCACTGAACTTGCTTACCTGGTAAAAGCTGATCTTCTGGAAAGATGGGGACACAGAGGGGCTGGACAAGTGCCCTACTTATTTAGCAAACTGAACTGGTTCAGGAAAACATCCAGCAAATGCTGAGGGCGGTACAAGACAGCAGGAACAGGACCAGCCCCTTTGCATGCCGACCAGACATTAGGTCAGTTTAAGATGTTACACACAGCTCCATCACCAAAATGCAGATGAAAAGGAAGCAGCACATTGCCTGTGTCCTCTGTTCAAACACACATAGAAAAGCCACAGTTCCAGATCTTGTGGGGGAGAAAAAAAAAAAAAAAGGCCCAGTTTCACATTTTTAATCCATATGGTAATGATGAAGAGAATCTGGTTTATACGCAACTGAATAGTAAAGGTTACCTTAAAATAAAACGTCACATTTATAACCTCTACAGTATTTACACTATGTAAAATAAGGAACACCCCTTGGTGAACTAAAACCCATTGTAAATAAGGAAATACATCCAAGTCTGGTAAGGCTGATAGCCAAATGAAAACAAAGCTATTTCTTCCCATGCTTCCTACAGCATCAATTTGATTACTCCATTAAATGGTGCTACATCAGCCCCATCAGAAGCCAAGGGGTATGACCAGATAGAAAAGGGCGACTGATCAATAAGAATATATTATTAAAACTCCAGCAAATCCCATTTACAATTCAGAATTTACAAGAACAAAACTAAAAATCAAATGAGATTATTAAAATCTCTCATCAGCTCTGATCTGCACAGCAGAAGGCACAGTCACCCAGTCCTGCCTGTATAAAGACGAAATTACAACCTCTTTGCTTAATAACTGACCTGATGTAGCCAGAACACTGAAAATGCCCAGGGAAAAGCAGTACCAAATTTTATTATTCCTCCTAAACCACATTCATATGAAAACGAGACCACTGGGATGCATCAAAACACACATCAGAACATTGTCTTCAACATTACACAGGGAACAATAGCAAAACATCCTTCTGCTCTCCTTTATTGCAGATTGAACCAGGCTGCAATAATTACAGACACAAATAATCTTAACCAGTACCACACAACTGCCCAACCCAAGGATTAAGAGCCGTAAGCAGCAAAGGCATATTTATTTATATCCAAGACCCAGCTGACAGATGATGAGCACAAGATAAACCCTGATAATAGAGGGCTATGGAGTCAGCACTGCCTACAGAAACAGAACTCACTGAGGAGTTGGCTGCACCTTTTTTCCAGGAAGCAACAGTGGCAGCAATCCAGCTGAGTTGTTATTTGTGAGAGTGACAATTAAATAGTTAAAAATTAAAATCCCTGCTCTGTTACACATGAAAACCTCCCAGAAGCTTTAAATCTGATTTGCTTTCTCCTACTTATTTTATTTTTGTGCTTAGATTCTATTATAACCATAACTTTTTCAGCTTCTTACTGAAATATCTGTATATTACTACTTTGCTATAATGTTTACCTTGATTCCTCTATCATGCAACTGAGGAATGTTGAAGAAAACTATTCTAGAAGCACCTTGCAGAAAAATTCCTAGTACATCTTTAAGGAGTATATCTTTACATACATGTTGTATGTAATAAAGCCTCTGAAGTCTAAGTGTTCCACTACACTTACGCTTTCCATTGAAAAGCATTAAAGATCGTGCCATGTATGACCAGGGTGAAACATAAGCTGCAAACAGAAGCACTAGGACATTTCTGAAGGTGATCTGAGAGTAGGAAAACACAAGGTAAACACGTTTGTCCATTTCAATTGGTTTTTACCCTTGGATATAAAATGAGTAGCTAGGAATATAATTACAGCTTCCAAAAATACTGCTTCCAGCAATTGTTTAATTCTGTAACATGTCCAGCTCCTGCTCTTGCAAACATCTCACTACCAGCCAAGCACAACCCACACCAAGTTCCTGCCCTCAAGACAAGTTTCAGTGCCTTGTATGCCACACACAAGCTAAGTTTCAAAATCCCAAACAAATAAGTGAATTTAGAAGAGCTGTTCCCAATCCTGAGCCCTCTCCACAATCCCAGCCCAACAATCCAAATGAATCCTAGTGACCACCTTGCTTCTTTGGGAGTCTATCCCCAATTCAGAGAGACACACATCTGCTAGGCTTTGCTCCCCTGCCCCACGCAATGTGCTAGAAAAGCTTTACACTGACATTAAACCCAACTCTTAAGACTTTACCTTTTTTACTTTTCACCATAGACTGATACACTGGTGCCAAACGCAGTTTGCCAGGCTCCAGTATTTGGAAGACTGCTGTCCTCTTGGTTCTGCAGAAAAGGAAAGGCAGCAGCTGAAGTAACAAGCACCCAAGTCCTCTTATCTGAACACGGGAGACTCACAAGCGCGCCTGACACATGAAGCAGAAGTGGATTCTTTCCCACCTGTAACCCCCATCTTCTCATCACAGTATTCAACACAAAAGCTTCCCTGCATTTCCCAGATGTAATCTCCTGACCTTTCCTGTTCTCTGGGAACACCCGGGAAGCCAGCACAGTGCCGCACCACATCGCTCTGCTTCTACCGCTGTGTTTTCCACACCAGGCTTTATAGCAATAGATTTTATGATAGAATCATCTGACTTTATTACAATATTTTAATTACACCCCAGGACTTACTTTAAAAATTAAAAAAAGCAGCAGACATTGTCCTAAAGCGATGATGCAAGTCAATAAAAACCATTTTTGTAAGCTATTTCTTTCCCATTCACACACTGACAACACTGCACCGAATGACAGAAAAATCCCTTGTTTTCGTTGCCCAAAGGAAATAATAAAACTGAGAATCCCGAGATCTGCACCCTAAACCGAGCAGCTGCAGGTGAGAGCAAGCAGAAAGCCCGAAGCGCTCCCGTCTGTTATTTACACGGAAAAACATCATATCCGCAATAAAGCCAGGGGCAGTCTGAGGCGTTTCTCCTTCTCCCCAACGCAGCCCGCTATGACGAGGGATTATCTACTAAACCCGGCTCCGTGAGGGAGCGGTTCTCTCCTCCGGCGCCTCAGAACGGCAGCTCCAGAGCCCTTCCTCAGCGGCAGCCTCTCGGCGGGGCCCCCGCGGGCTGCGGCAGCCTCGGCAGGACCCGCCCGGTGAACACGCACACCCCGTCCCTCTCAGGTGACCGTTTACCGGCGGCTCCAGGGTCACGGAGCAGCAACAGCGGCCGCGGGGCGCAGGGCTCGGCGGGACAGATGGTACAAGCCGCGGAGCCCGGCCCTCCCGCGGGGCCGCCCCTCCGAGCGGCTGCCAAGCGCCTCAGTGCCGCAGCGGCCGCTGACGGAGGCGCGAGCGCGGGGCGGGCCACGAACGCGACGGAACTCACCTGCGCGGCAGGTGCGAGCGCAGCCCCGGCCCCGCGGCATGCGGGCACTCCGCGCCTGCGCGCTGCGCCCCAGGACCGCGCCTGCGCGGGGCGCTGAGGGGGGGGAGTCGGGACTACAAACAAGATGGCGGGCGGGGCGGGCGCCATGTTGGGGCAGTTTGTTTGCACCGCCCTCAGCCGGGAGCGCTGGCACCCGGCTGCCCGCCCAGGCGGGAGGTGGTACCGGTCGCCTGGATTTAATTCTGGTGGGCTCTCCGCTTCGCTCCTTTCGCTGTCAAAGCGCCCTCTAGCCCCAACCGCATGCCTCAGTTTAGGGAACCGGAATGGGGGGGGGGCGGGGATGGCGTTTACCAAGGTCAGAGACGGGCGTGCTGTGGCGATGCTTAGAGCGGCTGCAAAGCCGTAAGCACTTCCGTGTTGGTTTTGTTTGTGTCCTCTCTCCTGCCCTTCCAGAGGTAAGGCTAAATTCTTGCTAGACCAGGTTTGCTTGTTCCCCCCCTGGAGGCTCTAGCAGTGTGGATGTTGGGCGAGCCCTCCCCAAGGTCACGGTTATCCCCTCTGTCCTTGTGTTAGAAGCCTAGCGCCGGGGCCGTGCTCTATGAGGGAGGACATCCCAAACAGCCAGCAAGCTCCGTGCATCGCCTGGCGTTTCTACCCCCTGAGCCGAGTGTGCGCTGTCCTCTACCTCCTGCTGCCTTTCCCCCCGTCTCCTCGGGGATGTCTCCGAGTAGAAAGACTTCCTAGGATAGTGTGGCACCGCCAGCGCCTCTCACCTTACCCTTAGTAAGGCCCTGCCCCAAAACATGGTTGCACCAAGGTGTTGCCCAACCATCATCCATGTTCTGGTTTCTGGCGCCACCCGGTGGTCCTGCGTCCAGCTGCTAACGCGTTTCTGTAATTTAAGGCCGTTACTGAAGAGCAGCGGAGGCGGGGAGGCAAAGCTGAGGCAGTGTGCGGGTAAACCATTCCCGAGCGTGTTCCCACCAGGAAAGGAAGAGCAGCACTGGAGTATACAGCTGCTGGGGTCACCCCAGGCCCGCAGATTGATGCATCAAAGCATCTGGTTGAGCTAGAGGGTTGCTGTGCATGGCCCGGTCTGCAAGCAGTTGAAAATCTAACATTTCTTCCTCTGAGAGCTCCTGTGACTGCACAGCAAGGAGCATACAGCATATGCAGCTGCAGTGCAAGGTAAAGGGAGCCTAATTTATTGTTTTTACCACAGGAAACTCATCCAAATCATTGAGGGCTGTCCCAGGTGATGGATGGTTTGTTTCCACTGAACACAGTGGAAGGGACAGCGGGAATCAGGTAGAGAGCCTGGGGCTGGCCCTTAGCAGGCACCTCTCTCTTCCATTACAGTATTTAGGAGAACAGCAGGACACAAACATAACTGTGCCATCTCTGCATACGCTGCCCTCACCAGGTTCATTGAAATCCATTGGGCCAGCATGACTTCTCACGCCTTTTAATGCAGAGGGCATAGCTGTCTGGATCCAGAGGGCAGAGCTCTTACAGTGTCAGATCCTGATCTCCTGTAGAAACTGCCAGCAGTAATGCCTCAGCAGGATGGGCTCTCCTCCTGGCTGCACTTGCCAAGCATCTTCCCAGGCTACAGAAGGCATGATTGCTTATCTTCAGTCACAGATGGGAAATGAAGAAGCATGCTGCACTGCAAGGCCAGAGATCATGAAGAATGGCAAACTTATAAGGTAAGTTTTGCAAGACAACATGATGTAAGAGCATGTGTTTCCAGTGTGTATTGGAGCTCAAGTCCAATAACCTCATTGCATGGTGTGCCAACATCAAAAGGAGCCCTTGAAGAGCTCATGAAAAAGGTTGCTGCTTCTCTGCAAGACAGAACACTGTAATAATGCTTTGAGGGCAGGGTTGCAAAGTTGCTTTCTGCAAACCTTGTTTCTTTGCATCACAGCCAGTTATTCACTCATGCTTTCTGAGGCTTCCATGACAGTGGAAGAAATGAAAGGAGCACTCTTATTTCAGTGGTATGTTGAAAAACACTTTCCACATCATCACTGCACATCCACTGTATTGAGCATTTACTGACAATGTTAAGTGGGGCAGTGCTGCTTACTGTGCAAAGCAGAGATTGGCTGCTCTGTTTTGTGAAGGCAGAAAGCTGCCTTGCTGAAGCTGGGTGGTTTATGGTCAAGGAACACAGACATGAAAGGGCCATATACCTCTTCATCAGCTCCACTGTATGGGGAAGACTCTTCTCATTTTCAGCACAAACCCTGTTTCTGCCCAAGCTAGGAGTGCTGGCTCTTTGTGTGCAAATAGGGGTGGCTCCATATCTTCCAGCCTAGAAAACAGATCACATCAAATTCCTTTCACTTTTATGAACACATGTCTTCATTAAATATTTACTTGTTTAGCATTTACTTTCTCTGCATTCACTTCCTAGTAAGTATTAATGGTAACCAAAGCAATGAATGATTAGTATGTCTGAAAGCATAGCTACGTGTCAGAAGTGTGCAGTGGAAATAATGGGAAAGGGGAGAATGTAATGGATGGACAGCATTTTTTCACAGTTTTTTCTGAACAAGCTCCAAGTGGGACAACATCACAAGGGTTACAATAAAGGGTGGAAGAAAATCTTCGCAAGACACCTGGGGTATTGTTTCAATACAGAATAGAAGGCTAAGGAAGTAGTCAAAATATGCAAAGAAAAGCTATACGTGTATATGTATATAAATGGTTATGATCATAGGTATGTTACATAGGATATCTTATTAATTATGTGGTACTTATATACATTATACATATATACAGTGACCTGATGTAATATGGGTATAGAATTAACTGAATGCATGGTCCTGGAGTCTGAGTAGTTTGGGCTTGAGCTTTGGACCTCAGTGTGCTCAATGTGTGTAAAACAATTAGCAAATTAAAACATGATTGATAGAAGGCAGCCTATAAGCATGGTGCTGTGTAGTAAGGAACTGATGTTCATCCCTTTGTAAACATCCTCTGATGTTTATAAAGCTGAGCTCTGGCTTATATGTAAAATAGAGCTACTGAAGCTCAGACTGTGTTGTGCTGCTCAGCCCCAGCACACCACCGACTTGTCTACAGAACACCTATGTGACAAATGTATTGCCTCATGAGTCCCAAGGTCAGGATGACCCCCATCTCTCTCTGTTCACCATCCAAATGCGTGGGGTTTGACACAGAGAGAAAATCTGAGAGGTTTTCAAGAAGCCAGCTGAAGCCTTTGCATTGCTGTTTACTACAGAGCAGCTTCAGGCTATTCCCTGGCTGCGATTTTTCTTGATGGGGAATGAGTCAGCCAGAAAATCTGTTTCAAACTGAAGCAGCAGAAATCTTAAGACAAATTGCACGTAAGAAAAAATTGCTAGCTCTACATCATACCCCTCCTGTGTTGTAGACTAAACAAGAAATTAGTCATCTACCTGCTTATGTAACCAGAAAGCAAAATGCCCTTGATATGAGAAGAGTGGGACACCACAATGTGATTCCACTTTTTGAAAGTGATCTGGGGAACTACAGACCACAGAGTTTTATGTCTCTATCAGACAAATGCATGGAAGCTACAGCGAAGAATGTAATTGATGGAAATGTGGGAAAAGTATGGTAAAATAGTGATGAGTCATGGTGGTTTTATAGAGGGAAAAGTGCTTCACTGGCAAAGCAGAGAGGCTGGAGATCCCCATCAAGAATATAACTAGTAGACCAGAGTTAATAGCCCAATTAGTGGACATGTGTCATTCTCTAGAATACAGAAAAGCCTTACATTTAAAACAAGCCTTTTCTTTTTGCTCTTTGAATGCCAATGGCCTCTCTCTGACATTGTCCTTTCTTTGAGAGCTGTGGTTCCAAACATGGATGAGGACTCTTTACTGAGCACTGCCATCTTCTACCAGGTCAGCCAAGCTTGTATTTTGAAAACATGTCATAAAATCATTGGCCAAAGGATAAGAAAACACAGCTAGCACAAGCTGATACTGGCAAATGGTGAGTACAAGGGGTTTTAAGCTCAACTGACAGCTGTGGGCAAAGGGAAAGCCCACCTGATAGTGACCCTAGTTTTCTGTCTCTAACCCTCTGGCCCAGCCCTCTCTTCTCCCAGTGCATGTGGTCTTTGCCCAGTGTCCCCTGGGGGGAGTTATTGTCTCCACACACATGCTCCTGGCATTTAGACCTGGCTTTCATTTCTGTGAGTGGCATAGCACAAACACCAAAGGCTACCCCGGTAATAGAGCCTGGACACTGGCTGGCTTGAAGCCATGCATGGGAGCCTCCAGGCCAGACACAGGCTTGGCCTCTCCTTTGCATGATTGGGGCTGGGTGGGCACCTCTTGGTCAACCCCGATCCCCCGCAGTGTGTGGGTATTTTGCACCCCAGGGGATTGGAACTGTGCAAACCATGGTCCCTGAGCTTGCCTTTGCTTCTTGTTACTTTCTGTTAGCAGTTAAACTTTAATTATGTTGTTCACCTCTTATTAAACAATCTTTTCCCAGATACAATTTTATATATACTTATGTTCTGCAAATATAAAAAATATATAAAAGTGAATTTGTGTCTGTGTGATATGCTGTTACTTATTTGTACAGTTTTGCATATGTAGAAATAGGTTTGTATATACATATAGCTCTTTATATAGCAGGTCAGGTAACAGCCACCCTGTAGCTTGCATGGCCTTTGTCCTGACTCAGGCTTGTGCTCATTGCCGTGGTGTAGGTGCTGGGTACAGCCCCTGTGGAAGAAACATGGTGTGGCGCTGTGAGGAGTCAATTATAATAACCCTCGCTGGAACACAAGAAGGAAAAGAGGATAGCAGAAACAGGCTTAAGCTCCTGCTGTTGTGGTCTTCAGGGTTTGTAGGGTAAACAACTCCATTCACTATTTCTGCAGTTGGGCAGAGGCTGTTTAATGGGAACACACTGCTTCACTTCAAGATAAGGACAAGGACAGGCCGGTGGCATCATCACCAGATGCCAAGTGGGAGCTGCCTACAGGCTCCTCCAGTGCAATTTGCTGGTGCAGCTCATCCTGTGGCAGGGGCCCAGACTAAGCTTCCCTTGCGGCACACACAGCTATGCCCCTGGGTCAGAACTTGCACGGGTCACCTTGATGCCCTGTCAGGATCAATGGGAACAGGCATCTTCCAGCACGCTCCTGGAGCAGTCGTGCTGTGGAGAGGGAACCCAGCGTGTGTAGGGAAGGAAGACACGGCAATCTTAACTTTTGTTACGCATAAATACAGATAACATGACAATGGAAAGGTGTGTGAACCCTATGATAAGACATTGAGAACCCAAGCAGGGGAAACGGCACCCAGCAGAGGAGGGAGCCGCCCTGAAGCCGTTCTCAGTGGCTCTGAAAAGCACAGGTAGCGCAGAGGGAAGGGTGGCACAAGGAGGAGCCACGGGAGGGGCGGACGCGGCCCCTTTAAGAAGGAGAGCGCGGCGGGCGCGCCCTGTTCGCGCACGCGCAGAGCCTTCCTCCGCGACTTATTCGGCGAGCCCGGCGGCGGGGCTGCGCGCCCGTGCCGGAGCGGCGTTGCAGCTAGCCGCACGCATGCGCAGAGCGCCGCGGGGCCCCGCCGCCCGCCGTGCGCTTTGTGGCGCTGCCGGAAGCGGCCGCGGGGAGCGGGGCGAAGCGGAGCCGGGGCAGCGCGGAGCGGCGTCCCCCGTGTGTCGCCTCTGCCGCCGCGGGCACCATGGAGCCGGCGGCCTGAGGGCGGAGCGGCCGGCCCTGCCCCGACATGCCCGCCGGGCCCTTCGGCGCAGGTACGGTTGCCCGGGCCCTCTCGCCGCGGCGCTGCCCGCGCCTGGCCCGCTCCTGCCGGCGGCGGGGCCTTTGGCTGCAGGGCGCCGCCCGGGAGTCTCCACCGCGCCGGTCTCTGCGCTGCCCGCCGAGGGCCCGGGCCTGCGGTGCGGCGGGACGGGACAGAGCGGACGGGGGCCGCGCTCATCCCCGGGGGTCGCCGCGGAGCGGCTGCTGTGGGGGGGTCCCGGCCGGTTCGGCGGAGCCGCCGCAGGGTGGGGGAGTGTGAGCCGGGGGACCCCTCGCGCCCACTCGCTGCCTTAGGGTCCTTCTTGGCTCGGGTCCCGGCTGCGGGGCCCGGTTTCGAGCCGCGTTTCGGGTCCCCGACACATGCGTGCGGTGTCACCGAGGGCCGGTGAGCTCTTTCCCCCCGCAGGCCGGCTCTCGCCTGCGGGAGTGCGGGCGGGAGGGAGGTGAAAGTTTGTGTCGCTGTTCCCTTGCGGACTTTCTTAGGACTCATCCGGTGGTGCCTTGCGTTCCTGGTTGCAGGCCTGCCTTTGCTTTCCCTTGCTGATTTCTCGTCCGTTTGATCTTCAGGGTCCGCGGGCAGTAGATCAGATTTCCTTTGGAAACCGGGGAACAGCAGCAAAAGCAGGGCAAGGTTCTGCTCCCCGGGGGTAGGGGACTGTTGCTTCAGGAGGTCCCTTCCTGGTTGTGCAGTTTGTGGAGTTGCACAAGGACCTAGACTGAGGGAAGAAATGCCAATGTAAAATAAACTGTAGAATAAAAGCTATTCCCACTCTGGCTCAGGGAAATGCCCTGTTCTGCAGACGAGTTCATTATGTGGGTTTCGGCACAAGTGAGGGATGTGAAAACTCAGTAAATTCTCAGGTCCCCTGCCTGGAAGGTAATTTTCTCAAACCTGCTTTTAAAGATGAGAGATGGAGAGAAGCAGAGGAGCACTGATGGCTGAGTAATGAAGCTTGAAAGCAGAGTAATAGCCAAAACATACAAAATTAACTGATGCTTTTGCTTTCTGATGGCTCTGTTAATCTTCAGATATTCCAATGTGTAAGTGTTAGGCAGCTGCTCTCTCTGTGGCAGGTGCTCCCTGCTTTGGGAATGTTGGTGTCCAGTGGTGCCCTGAGAACCAGCATGGCTCTGAAGTCAGTGAGTAAGAGTGCTGGGAAAAGTGAGACCCAACCCTAAGGCTTATATGGCACCTTACATTCACGATCCAGCCTTCTCTGTAATCACATATTAACTTCTTCAGTTAGGTGGTAAAATCAGACAAATTCACCTTCCCTGGGCAAGGGGAGCTGTGATTCAATTCTCAAGTAACACTGGGGCTGGATGGCCTGGGAAAGGATGACATGAGCTCCTGCTTTTTCTGTACCTGATTTCTTCCTGCCTTGAATCTAGACTTTTTTCATTTAATAGCAATCCTGACATGCATCTCTGTTTATTCTTTAACCAAATCCTGACTTAGAAACACTACCAGAGAGCTGGGGTTTCTGTTCGGCCTTTGCCTTTTTTACTGTTTGCCTGCTCTCTGCTCTGCTGCTGTCCTTTACACACAGTGTGAGTCTAGGGCAGAGCCTACCCCTTGGATGGGCTCCAGAGGTGAGCTGCCTGGAGGGGTCTGTGCTGCTTCAGTCCTGCTGGGCTTAATATCAGAGGTGCTGAGTTAGTCTTGGCAGGATTGGAGTTGTTCTCTCCAGCATAAACTTGGAGGGCAGAGGGACAGCAGTGTCCAGGTGGGAATGTGGCAGTTGTCCATGCTCAGGGTGTGTGAAAAAATAGCTCATAAACTTCTTTGGTATGTGATCCAGGGAAGGTGCATTGTGGAAGGTGCTTTCTGACAGTGGTTGTTGCCTGTAGAGAGCAGATGTCAATACTACTGGGGTAGCAGGGATTGTGTTAGAGATATATGTGAAATACTTAAAGTATATAAATATCTTGGAGCTTTATGGTGTAGATCCTTTATGTTGATGCTTCTCTGGTTAGGCTCTGTTAAGTCTTCCACCTTCCTTGTGCACCTCTCTGCAGGTGGTTTTTCGCATCTCCTCTCTTCATAACAGTTGTCTCAGCTCTGCTTTTTTGGTTCTAATAAAACCCAAGAAGCATCTGTTTTCAGGACAGCTGGTCTCTGCGCCTGAAATCCTTTTGCATTGTAGGCAAACATTTCATTTTATGTGTGAAGCTGCTGAGAATGAAGGGCTCAATGTTCATGTTTTCCCCCAGCACTCTCCTCACTGCACAGGCTTTCTGAGGAGCTGCTTTGGACACCAGTGCTGGTTCCCTGATCTCTGCCCTGCACATGCTCCAAACCCCCATCTCTGCTTAAGGCTCTGAGCTCCTGCATGTTCTGTGAGAGTAACTGCAGAACGTGGGTCTATGATGTAGTTAGGGAATTCTCACTGTCTATCTTTACTGATCCAAGAGTTTAAATATTTTGGCTGCAGTTGTTCGTATGAAGCCTTTGAGGACTTGAAACAGAACTTAAATATCCTTATTTCTGGAGTTTTGTGGGCTCATTAGTGAGTTCTTTCATGCTCACCAACTTCTACAGTGTTTGTGAACTGCGGATCTTTGGTCTTAAATGCTGAAACACCCATTTTCAGCGATTTGTATGGTTATAGCTACTACAGTTCCTAAGCTGAAATGGATCTGGGGGGGAGTATGTTGAAACCCAAATTATTTGCCACACTAAGGAACGTTGGAATTATACTCCATTTCACAGTAGGTGGTAAATATTTGAACTTCGCATCTCTCAGCTGTCATGCCAGTGTAAATGCCAACAATTTCCTTCCAGGTTTTTCTGCAAGAGCCTGGGGATGTTTTATGTAGTGCAGCCTCCACGAACATGAACAGGACCCCTCTCCTAAGTTGAGGGTGTGTAAAACTGCTGCTTCAGGGTTGTATTTATTCTTCTTCCCACCCCTCCTCTTAATTAGATTTCTTGTCATTCTGAGGGTCCTTGGTGATTTGAACCTCAGTAAGACTTACATTTAAGTGAAATGCTAACATTCAGCTGCATGAAACTCAGGAGATGTTACTTGGGCCAGTGAGAATGGTTTGTTTGAAGCTGAAATGCAGAAGCATTGCAAAGACAGAAGTAAAAATCGGGGCATGCTCTTTGCCTGGTGTGACAGTTGCATTTTTTTCTTCAATTTGCTGTTGCTGTGTTTGCGATCAATAACAGCCTGTTCTGGGGGAGTGAGTCCTGCTTCTACAGAGCATTAGGTGCCTTTTGTCTAAAGCAAGTTACAGAGCTGTCAATGTGTTGTATCTGTTGAAACACATCGTAACAGATACTGTGGTGTGGGGGAACTTACCAGCTTTTTGCAACTTATGTCCAGTTTTAAGAAGCTGAATAGTAGATGGGTTTTGCTATGCCCCAATCTGAACAGATGGTAGCAATTTCCAATTCAAATGGCAGTTGAAGTAGAGTATTAAATGAAAAGTGACTTTTAGTCCTTGCAAATAAAAACTTCTCACTGCTAAGTGTAGGGGACAAATAAATCAATACCCCAGGAAATTCCAGGGCAAAAGGATTTACCATCTGGAACAATTACTTGTTTCAATATTCCTTGCGTATTGATAAGACTAACAGAAGATTTCTGGCAAGACCAAAGGAAGTCTTGAATAAGTTACAGATTTGATCATTAAATTCGTGTATGAAGGTCAGGCAGCAGGCTGGATGTATGAGGCACCAGAGGTTTTGGTTACCCTGTCCTGCTGTTAAACCTCTCTTAAACATGGCATATTATATCTATCCTGTATGTTGTAAATGCTGCTCCTCTCGGAAGTGTGGAAGGTCGCACAAAAGATCATTGCATCTTTGCTTCAGCATGGCAGGGAACAGCATGAAGGCAAGTGGTTGTGTCTTCCCATTCCCTTGCTGAGTGCAATGTGGGTTTTCCAAAACGCAGCAGGATTTGTGAATCCTTATCCTCTCGGATGACTTCTGTCTTCTGGGCAAGAAAGCTCCTACACAGGCACTGCCTACAATTTGTGCTGTGCAACACTTTCATGCTTCTGGGAACCCTATTCTGGTGTAAGGGCAGGCACACTAAGTGTGCTTGCAGTTATCAGCACCCTGATAAAGTTCCTGTGAGCTGCCAGTCCTTCATTTGGAGCGTGGTGATGGAAAGTACATGCTGCTTTATCAGCTGAAATCAGTTTATGTAAACCAGCGCTCCTCAAATGGTGTTGTGTGCTTCTGCAACGAACTTGAGTGTCAAATGAGAGGACAGAGAGTGCCTTCACCCTTCCTGTGTGGGGAGCAGCCATGCCAAGGCAGGGCAAGGGGCATTCTGCTCTGGGGGTCCAGGTAGTGCTGGAGGTTTGCAGGTGGAAGGGAGAAACTTGCAAACTGGTGATACTTCACTTTTGTCTCTCCTTCTTGCACTCCAAACACAAGCTGAAGACTAAGGCAGTATTCTGATGGGACAGAAAGGGAAGATGCAGAGGCCCCATGAGTACAGGATATAAAAGGAAAAGATACCTCTAAAGAAACCTGTATCATGAAGTTAAGCAGTGACTGACTCACTGAATTAGTGACCTACATCACTAATGATTGTGAGTCATGCTTATTTTGGGTTTTTGTTTGGTGGTGGTTTGTTTTGTTGTTGTTATGACTTCTCTGTGTCCCAAGAGACAGTGTCCTGGAATTGTTTTCCTCTAAGCTAAGGGTTTTGACCACAGTGGTGCACGCATTCCCCCTGCCATGGCCCCCAGAGGAGGGAAAGTGCCCAGGGTTGGAGAGGATATGCTTCCTGCAGCCTGTGGCTGCTCTGATTAATCTGCTGTCAGATAAGCACACGTGATTGCTGCCTCAGACCAGGAAGGACGTAGTTCAGAAAGCCAAGATCTTGCTGCCTCGCTTTCCCTGCTGCCTTGAAGGGAATCATCAGGCTTTGTATGTGGATTTTGGGTGTAAATAAACACTCATGGAGTCAGCTAAATACACAGACTTGCTTAAATGGTGGCTTTTCTCTAAGAAGGTGTATTTCCAGGCCTGGCTTCTTGTTTGGTTTTGGGCCAAGGAATGTCTAAGGGAGGCATTGAAAATATTTCCTGTATAAGTAACTGGCTTCCAAAATGTGCCGCCAAAGTGTAGTTGGCAAACGGTCCTCAGGGTGCCATTTGTGACAGCTTGAGCTCATCCAAGCTGTGATTGTTGAACATTCCTTGCTTTTCCCCTATGCCAGCCCTGTTTTCCTTGTGTTATTATTCACATGGTCAACTGGCTGACATAGCTGATAAAACAGTGCTGGCATTAGTGGAAGAGGAGGAAAAGTGAGATAGTTTGCTCCCAGTTCCATGGCTTAGGTTGTTCAAGTGGCAGTTTTAATGTTGCTGGGAATGGCTACAAAAGCCTGCTGCTGCTGCAGGCAGTTTCACTTAGTTTCCCAAACTGAAACTTACTGTTATCTCTTTGTTAAAAGCCCCAAAACCCAAGCTCACAGCTGTATTTAAAAACAAAACAAAACCCCGCCACAACATACAAAGGTTGAAAGCCAGCTGTTGGGAATCTCTTCCAGGTCTTCAAATGTATGAAATGGACATGTGCAACTTGAGGCAGACAGCCTCAGTTTTTGTAACTCATGTTATAGGCATTTGTACTAATGATGTGTTCTTTTCCTTCCTTGCCCCCCAGGTGTTGTTTGGATTGTAGCATAGAGGCACTATGTACTCAGAGTGGAGATCCTTGCATCTTGTCATTCAAAATGATCAGGGGAATACCAGTGTACTTCACAGCTATCCTGAAAACGTGGGGAGAGAAGTGGCAAACGCAGTGGTGCGTCCTCTTGGACAAGCTTTAATTACATCATCTGTTGGAAGTGAGAGTTTACTAAAAACAGATAAAGAAGTAAGTGCATTTCCTTACAGAGCATAGTTTCCTTCATGCTAGAGTGGCAGCGTAATGATTTTCTGCAGCCTCCTTTATTTTTCTCTGTAGTAGTCCCAAGTTGTCTGAAGTATGCTATATTTTTAGGTTAGTAATCTAAATAAGGCTTCTATTAACAGCTAGATTATAGCAACAGTGTACTTCATGACCTAGTAACTCAGATAAACACTTACTACTGAACCAGGAAGTTCAGGCTAAAGCAGTAAGAACCAACCTAAACTCCACCAAACTAGGGGAAAAAAATGAACAAGGGATTTAGCAGTTAACACACATGAAGCCTTTCTACATACTTTCATTTTTGAAGCAACAGTATGTGACTTCTTGAAAGGTCTTTGAATAGTACAAGTGTTTACTAGAATTTGGAAATCTTTCATTGCATCAGCTCTTCTGTGTTCTGCAGAGTTCTTTGTACAGGTTAGACTGAGATTGAAAGTTTAGAGTGATTGCCAGTTATTCTTAGTTGTCTTAATGTCATGATACACAAATTAATGACTTGGTGTTTTCTTGCAATGTATGTTAAATAGAATTGCCCATACCACATAATGACTGTTGCTTTGTTGAGGTAGAACCAATGTGCTCTGACCATTGTTTACCTGCTAATATTTATCTTTAATAATAACTTCTGCTTTATGTTTCTTTAGGTAAAATGGACTATGGAGGTGGTTTGTTATGGCCTGACCCTCCCTCTGGATGGCGATACTGTGAAATACTGCGTCGATGTATATACAGATTGGATTATGGCTCTTGTATTACCTAAGGACTCCATTCCTTTACCAGTTATTAAGGAACCAAACCTTTACGTGCAGAGCATTCTCAAACATCTCCAAAATCTCTTTGTACCGAGGTGAGTGTTAGGGCTGGGACACTTGGGAGGCTCAGGAATTCGACATCCTTGGATGGTATTGTTGAGGTTCACGTGCTTTTAGATCTTGGACAAAGTTATATTGTCAGGGTGCTCAAACATCATACTTCATATATCATTTGATACGTTTACCTGTTGCTGTTGAACACACATGTTGAATAAGTAAGAGGAAATTATTTAATGGTGCCCTATGAAACAGTATTTAAATATTAGCTATCTGAAACTACTTCAGATCAATGCTTAGTGTATGTCTATAAGTACCAGATCATCTGCTTTTGTCACTATTAATAATGTATCACTGCAAGTGGCCTTCAAAGTGCTCTGCTGTGCTTGGATCATTTAACTTTACCTGAAGGCTTTGTTAATAACTGATACAAATTCAGGCAAGGAGTTCATTGCTCTTTTTTACTTGCTTCAGAGTGTACCACCTAACCTTAGTTGCCATTGCTCTTGATTTGTAGAGAAAAGGGCGTTTTAATTCCCATTAAAGGATGGTCAGGACAACAACACAAATCTGAGTAAAGCATGCTTCTGGATTAGACTTCTGCAGGAAATTGTCTCTAAACTTTAATACATGCAGAATAGAGTCTACTGTCTGGGAGCCTTTATTCCCTTGGTGCAGTAAAGAATGAATTCTTCACTAGTCCATGAAGTAGTTGTTGCTATGATCCCCTGACTGCTTTCACACCAGGCACCTGGTAGGAGGCAGTTCAGTGGTTACATTTCTGTTGGCACTAGCTGCCATTTCACCTTTATCTCCCAGCTTCATTGATGGAGCTCAGTTTAGGGTGGTAGACTGCGCAGGATGGCTCTTGAATAAAATAATTAACCTCCAGAAAGAGGGAGGGTTGGAAAATCATGATTTTTAAACACTCTACTCCTTTCCTCCCTCCCCCAGTATAACTGTTCTATTGCTTTTCTTTCAAAAGCTTCTGAGATGTATCTGAAACGCTGTTTTCATTGCTGAAAACTTGAACTTTAAGTTTTGTCCTCCAGGGAGCTGTGTTCAGAATTCACTCCAGCAACAGGAATACATTCTGTAATGGAAATTGAATGCAGAACTGGGTTGTGCACACCTTGCTTGAGTGAAAGCAAATTGTTACATGCCTGGGGAGAGGAAGAGAAGAATAATTTTTGGCTTTACCTAGTTAATACAGGTTGCTGGTGCTGGTAGGCTTCTGTAGAACACCTACCCAGGAGCTCTTGTAGCAACATGTATTGAGCTATCTCCTGGAAAAGTCTTTTGTTCTTGTGTTGAAAATACTAAGCCTTTATTATAAGCCTATGTCCTATGGAGGGTTGTGATTAAAATAGCTTTCTTCCTCATCCTGGTTTCCAGGAAACGATGTAGCTGTTGGTTTGGCTGCCTAAAAGTGGTGGCCCAGAGCTGAGGTGAGGGTTTCAGTTGAGGTGTGAAATGCAGCAGCCTTAAGTGGGTAGTTCAACTTATATAGCATTTCAGGAACATGTATACACTAAATACAAAGCAGGTGTGTATAAAACATTCCAGTTTGAGTGTCTGGCTGTAGCACATGTTTGTATGCACAGTCCTTGAAATGGTGTGGTGCCAAGAAATAAGAACAGTGAAAGATGGAAGAGTCAAGCTGCCTTTTCTCTCTCCTGGACAGACTCGAGAGAAGAGAGTACTTGCATCCCTCCCTTCTGCACTGAGCTGCCCAACCCACTGGAACGAGCACTTCTTTTCTTGATGTATTTGAGCAGTCCCCAGGCAACCCTTAGGCTTTCTGTCTCTGACAACCCTATGATACTCTGTAAGCCTTGCGGATTACTGAAGCAGTAGTAGTAGTTACTGCTGTCAGCTCAGGTTTTGATGCCACAAAGTATTGGAAGCACAGAAAGAAAACATGGGAACTCTCTCCCTCTTCCCCTTTGCAGGAGACTGAGGTGTAGATACAAGGGTCTTCTGTGCAACTAAAATGTCTGGAATTGATTGAGAGACCATGGAACATGTGACTGTCCGAGTGTAATGGGTGCTTTTTTGTAATAACTTCTGCATCTCGTATGAAGTCATGAGAACAATTCTTGTCACAAAGGAGTGTGGAAACCAAAAGGCCAAGCTCTGAGAAATCTAGACATGAATCTGCAAAACGCTGCAACTGAAGTTTGCCATTCAGTTGGCTTTGTGGACAAGAGGAGATGGTAGATGTAGGGGGACTCCAGAGTTGCCTGATCAGCTCAAGGTATCCCATTAGTCATCTTGCACATAGAGCTCCTATGTGTAAACTCCTTTTTTATAGATTACCTATATTATTAGGGAAACAAGTCTTGAAATAGGCTTTGAACCCTCAAGTCTGTCAATATTAAAGGTATCTTTCAATTAAAGTATCTGTTTTGTTGTTGCTCAGGATAAAAATAGTGCTATGACCAAGGCAGGGCTTACTGGTCTCAAGCTTTGTTCTGCAGAGACTATGTGTTAGGATCTAGCACTGGCATCCAGCAACTCACTTAAGTCCTGAACTGTGACTAGTCTGCAGTTTGACATTAGATATTATCTAGTGTCTTTGTAATCTTGTTTCCAGTACTGTAATGCAACATTTATTCTATCAAGATAATAATTGATAGTACTTTTAAAAGGTATCTGACAATAATCTTACTGTGTAAGAAAAGCAGATCTCTGTCTAGTGGATAAGCATGTTCTTGAGATACTTGCCATGCAACGTGACTTGTGGGTTATACCACACTGAAAGTGTTTGAAAGAATCTGGAAATACTACTTAGTAGTCCAGTGGAAGGTAATATTTACAAGATTTCTTTTGTCATCCCTTCAGTAAGTGGTAGGAGGGATGAAACTGCACAAATTGAAATGCAGCTTGTGTATATTGCACGCTGTAATTTGAAATCTCTTCTTTCACCCTTTCAGCTTTTAGGCTTCCTCAGCTTTGTTCATTGGTGTCAGATCCTGTCCAGAATGTTTCATGTTACTGTTTTGTACCCCTTCTGCCTTGTCCAAACTAACTGATGGGAAAAGAGTGTGCTGCTTTGGGCTGCTTCTGCAACACTTCTTGTTGAGTGACTCAGCAGTGGCAGTAAGGAGCTGGTTGTTACTATAAGGAAGACCTTGATAATACCAACTTATTCCCTTTCTTCCTTACTTACTGCCTCTTCCTTTAGTCTGGCTTTCCTATTTAATGGCCCTCTTCTGGATAGTATTTTTTTTCTTCCTAAATCCAAGGAATTGGGGACAAGAGTTACATCTACTTTTGGAAGCAAAAGGAAAACTAGGACGAATTTAAATTAGTCTGCTAATAATGTTTTCTCCCAATTTTGCCACTTTCCTTCTGAATTATATACATAACAGTGATGTATTACATTCTCATTGTTTGGCCTGAGATAATTCCCCTTGAGATAATGGGGTGTGTTCACCTTATGGTGGCGAGTTCTGTGTCATTTAGAGAAGAATGTTATGGTACATCTTGTACTCATTGAGGCAGAGTTAGGATGCTTAGAGACAGAGTTAAGGTGCATAGAAGCATATTAGCTCAGGTTCTAGGCTCTTGTTCAGTAATGTTGATGTTTCCTCTTGTAATTGCTCAAAGTTCAGGTTATTGTACACATCACTTTATAGTTTTTGTTTAGAGACTGAAGTGTTGTTTTCTTCTCTTGCAGGCCAGACCCAGGATCTAGTCAGATCAGATTGTGCTTGCAGGTTTTGAAAGCTGTCCAGAAACTGGCTCATGAGTCGACAATTATGGCAAGAGAAACCTGGGAGGTTTTGTTATTATTTCTTCTTCAGATCAATGACACTCTTCTAGCAGCTCCAACTGTGCAAGGTTCATGTTCAGCTTTCATTTGATTCAGTTACTGGAAAAACCTTTGTCTCTGCTTGATGTTGAGCTGCCAGGGGGATGGGGTGAAACCTGCTGAAAGCTTTTAGTAGCCACCAAAACTCACGCCTGATTTGGCTACACTAAAGTAAAGTCAGAAAAGACAAAGGTTTTGTCAGAAAAGACGAAGACTCAGGTTTGGAGCGGAGTTTTCCTAAGTGTGTTGTTGCAGAACAGTGACTTCGTACAGGAACAGTTCTTGTTGAATGGTTTCAGATGGTTGTTCCCTCCTTGTTTCCCTGAAACCCTTATGTGTCTTGCTGTTTGGCCTGCCTGCTTGGAAAATCATATTGTCAGTTTATTAAATAAAATACATCAGTATAAATAGAATGAAACGGAAGGCAGACTAAGATCAGGGAATTGCTAGCGTCCCTTAGTGACATGCGTATTTGGCTGCACATTATATGTTGTGTTTGGTCTCATAGTAAAAAGGCGAATTGGCTGTAGGAAGCAATTGGGAATCATTCTTAAATGAATAAACCAAACCTTAAGAATCTGTACACACTAGAACTGAAATCTTCCTGGGGAGGAGGTTATTTAGACTGCATACTCACTGAAGGTGTGCTTTGTTTCTGTTATAAGGTGGCATTGCTGAGAATCTGGCTGAAAAATTAATCGGTGTATTGTTTGAGGTGTGGTTACTGGCTTGTACACGGTGCTTTCCAACACCACCTTACTGGAAAACTGCCAAAGAGATGGTGGCCAACTGGCGACATCACCCTGCAGTAGTGGAGCAATGGAGCAAGGTCATCTGTGCCCTTACTTCCAGGTAGGAGAAATCCCAAGGACGTGCAAACATGTACAAGGATGATAATGGTTATACATAGGTTTTTTCTCTGGAGTTGCTTATTTGTGGAACACCACTAAAAGTGAATGAGCAAAGTATAGTGAGAGAACTTGTGTCAAGTATCCTTGGTTTTTACTGTTCATAGAATCATAGAATGGTTTGGGTTGAAAGGGACCTTAAAGCTCATCTAGTTCCAACCCTGCTGCCATGGGTAGGGACATTCTCCATTAGACCAGGTTGCTCAAAGCTCTGTTTTCACTTGTGTGTGTATCTTGATTTTGCAAGTGAAGATCTGAGTTGGATCTTCTCTGTCACTGTGTGATCTCATCATCTCTCAGATATTTAGCACTTTACAGTATGTTTACTAGTCTCCATCACTGTGACTTTTCATCCTGTCTCATGAAGAATGAGTCAGGAATATTAGTGTCACATTGTAGTCTGTGTGTTTAATGGCAGTCACCACCACAGCTGTTAGGTGCTTGTTACTACTGCATGTTGCTGTGTTTGAGGTAACTCTTGGACTCTGCCTGTCCTACCCTGTGGAGCTGAAGCTGTGCTGTAGCTGCCTGGCACTTGTGTCCTGGTAGTAGAAACATGATGCAGGTTCTCCTCTGAGCAGTGGCATTCTTCTCCAGAGAGTATTGGAGGAAAGCTGGACCAAACCTTGCTGGGCATGGGAACAGTGAGGATCGTGGAATTGTTTAGGCTGGAAAAGACCTTTAAGAGCATTGAGTCCAGCCATAAACCCATCACTGCCAAGTGCACCATGTCCTAAGTGCCATATCTGTACTTTTAAATGTTGATGGTGACTCCACCATTCCCTGGGCAGCCTGTTCCAATGCTTGATAACCGTTTTGGTGATCAATTTTTTCCTAATGCGCAGTCTAAACCTCCCCTGGTGTAACTTGAGGCCGTTTCCCCTTGTATGAAGTCTTGTGGGACAAATCTCAGCCTCTCAGAGGAAAGACCTTAATTAACTGATCAGCAGCAGAGATCTGGGTCTCCTCTTTCCAGCAGTCGTGAGACATCAATAACCAGTTCTGTAAAATTCAAAGATGTATGAAAGTTGCTGCACTGTGAAAAGCACAATCCTATGCTTTTCTGCAAGGGTTTGTTTTAACTCTTGAAAACTTGCTTTTGAATTACCAGTCAAAATTCCAAGCGCGGATAGATTTTTCCAGGTTATGGGGCTGCCTTGTTAAACCTGTGGGAAATAAAGCTGCGATGCAAGTTCTGTGTGTTTCCCACGCTATTTTTGTAGCTATTTTTAGTTCACTAGATGCAGTGTTGCATAACAGAAAATATCTTATGATTCACTGGTCTGAAAAGAACAGCTCAGTCTCAAAACATGCGTTGGTGTTCTGCTCCATGCACTGTGCCCACACTCTAGCTTCCACTGTTGACTAACAGTCTTCGTTCTGTTGATGGATAATAACCTGCAGGTTTTCTGTAATGCTGTAGTCTGCTGCTCAGTAATACTGGTTTACACCTAATATGAAGAAAGCTGAACTCCTCTGAGGTTAACTTTAAGTTCAGTGGTATTTTAAACTCATAGCTTTTTGATTTGTTTGGACCTTTGGGCAGGCTGCAAATGAGTTTAGCTTAGGGAAAGGTAAAAACTGATTTCTAGGAATGCTGGGATATTGGGAAAGTGTGTCTCAGATCTCTTCCATCCTTTTACAGAACACTGTGTTAGCTTCTGCAAAACACAGTGCATCTTTCCTGAAGAGCTTGCTACTCTCTGGATTGCAAATCCTGTGCTGCTTGTAGAGCAGCAGAGTTTCTCATGGTGTAAATTGTAACTCATCAGTAACCTGGAATTTAGACCTGTAATCTAGTATGACTTCCTGTCCGTAGGACACTTTAGCTAAAGAGCCTTAATGATAAAGGCTTAAATTTCTTCTTCATTTTCTTTTCCCCTGCTCCCTTCCTAGGCAGCATTTTGTCAGTTATGTGTGTGCCTGTGTTAACCAGTAACCCCCAGCTAATCAGATGGAAGAGCTGGGGTGTTAGGCTTCCACAACTCTTTGATTTGGTTGGATCTTTGGGCAGGCTCCAAGGCATATACCCTTTAAAGCTATAAGACGACTAAATGATTGCATAAAGTGAGGAGCTCTAGGAAAACTCGGAATGTGGCGTTGTTGCTTGTGGGCCCACCTGGGAATCACTGATTCCTTTGAGGCTCAAATGCACTGCTGATTTGAGGAGTATTAACTGAATGACAGATCTGCCTGACTTGCTTTTTAGATTGCTGCGTTTTACATATGGACCTTCATTTCCTCCATTTAAAATTCCCGATGAAGATGCTGGTCTGATTCCTCCTGAAATGGATAATGAGTGCGTTGCACAAACTTGGTTTCGCTTTTTACATATGCTGAGGTATTGTAATTACAGCCGTCCATTGTTCATGTTCTTGCATCATCTCTACGTTTGCATGACAAATGCAAGATTTCTCTGGAGATTGCCAAGATTGAGCACACGAAGTGTGAGAGCCTTGTTATTCCAGTGCCCTGCAGCAGTTCAGGGCAAGGTTACGCTGTTCAACTTTGAACTCTTTGACTCTTTTAGAATGTAAACTGGTTCATTTAGGTAGAAAGTTTTTAGCTATTGGTCTTTTGAAGGATCTGAAAAACAAGACTTCAACACAAGTTTGTTCTCTGAGATAGCAAACAAGAAAAGCAGGACAATAGCTCCCAGAGATATAAACTGCTTCCATGTATTCTCTAGAGTGTTAATTTAACCTACGAAAGATTATTTTTAAAAAGGGTCTATCTCTGGTTTATGAAGAAAGCTATGCAGTTAATTTTAACATGCATGTTACGCTTCCTTAAATACACAGTAGAACTAAGTGGCATGCTTGGTTTTATAATTCTTGGGAATGGCATTGCCTTCATGTTCTGAATGGCTGGAATATTAAATTATGTACATAAAACTTCCACTAATTAAAGCTAGAGAAAACATTAGACTTTAAAATCTAATTCTTTTCAAGTTTGCTCTTTTTCTTCATTTGTGATAGTAATGTCACAAGTGCTGCACTCTTCAAATCTGGAATTGCTGTTACAGGATTTGCATCAGTCAGGAGAAGTTGCTCAAACTTTACATCCCATTCCCTTTCTTGTCACTGCTAATAGTAAATTCATTGCTAATAATAATTTGAGAATAATTTTTACAGTGCAAGAGCTTCTTAAACTGGGTTCAAAAGACCATGAATAAAAGACCATAAATAATATTGCTGCAACAGTGGGATTAAACTATTCTAAGACTGTTCTATTCTAAGTGTATGCTGTGGTTCATTGGATCTTAATCACATTCTTACATGGTAACATTTGAAATGAAGACTATAAAGTACTTATAACCCAGGAAGTGAAAATTGACTTCCTGTGGGTCACAGCTAAAAATATATTGATATTTGATGCTGTTTTGTGGTGGTGTTGTTTAAATGCCTTAAACTGCTGTGTCTTTAAGTGTTTTTAAAATCCTAACAGCTGATCTTAAACTGACTAAAACATATTTTGCTCTTTTTGTGTGCAGTAATCCTGTGGATTTGAGTAACCCAGCCATTATTAGCTCTACCCCCAAATTTCAGGAGCAGTTTCTGAATGTGAGTGGGATGACTCAAGAACTGAATCAGTACCCCTGCCTTAAACATCTGCCACAGATATTCTTTCGTGCCATGCGTGGGATCAGCTGTTTAGTGGATGCATTCCTAGGTAACACCTTTGTCCTACCTGTGGATAGCTAGGAATAGTAACTTAATCATGATGTTATCCCTTCTAAATGTCTTCTCTGTAAATACAGCCATAACAATTTATCATTTGCGAGTATATCCTGGAATTGGTAGGGAAGGGACCTCAGTTCACTTCTAAATGGCCATCTGTGTACACAGTAATAACATTTGAATGCATGAAGTTGTAGATGGCCTTAGTTTCAAACACAAAACAAATAAATAAATCTGAAGTCTAAAATAAAGCCAGCCATCTCTTCCCCAAGAAAGGCTTCTTTCTCTTTTGTCTAATCACCAATGCAAGTGTTAGGCTTTTAGCTTCTTGTAAGTACTGACCACTTTGTGAACTTCGTAGCAGCAGCTGAGTACAGTGCCTGTTTTTTATAACGTACTGAATTTTGACTGTCATCTTCAGATCTTTATACTACAAGTGCCAGTTGCACTTAGTTTGTGATTAGCGGGTGACTAGTAATGCTGAGAAGAGCAGCTGTGTTTCTTTGTGTCTGCTGGTTAAGTGAGTAGCTCAAATTTGACTGAAAGGTGAAGTAGTTCCAAGCGCTGGCTGATAGGTTTTAAGTAACACTATATAGCATCTGAAATCTAAAGCATTGTTCTTAGTATGCTTCAGGCTTATTAAAATTCTTCAAAGAAAAATGTGCTATTGTAAACTCTGAAGAGCTGCCTGTCTTCTACTGCTTCTTTAAATGTACGCAAACAAATGTAGTCATCTGCCACAAGTGTGAGCTGATGAGTGTGAGCTGCAGAAGACTTGAGCAGACATGTAGACTGTGTTCAGAAAGAAAATTGGCTGTGCAACACTACTGCTTTAGCAGGAGTTAGTTCTACAGTGTGTTATGAAAAGTATTTAGGTGCCTTAAGTAACATGGTCAAAAAAATCTGTGTCAGATCTTCAAGCACTGCAATTCCACATGTCATTTTTCAAATGGGGTGTGAGGGTGATGGTATTCATTACAATGGGAAGAAGTGGTATTTGTCACTTAAGATTTTGCTTCTGATTCTTACTGGGAAGAATAGCTTTATACACCATGAGTGTTTGCCTGAGGCTGGGGAAAGGCTGATCTAATGTCCTGACAGAAAAATGACAGCTTGCTCTGCTTTCTTACCCCATGTCTTGTACGGACTTAGTGTTTGACTGTTCAGTAAGCGGTTCAGCTCACAAAATTAGCAGAAAACTATGTGATGGATGGGTTTCAGCTTAATTTAGTGAGCTAGGATGGCTTTAAAGGGTCAGATGTCTTAGAGAGGGATTGGAACAGAGCATGAGATCTTTCGCTGGGAAAGAACAAAGGTGAGAGGCACCTGGATTTTGGCAGGAGTGAGCTGTTAAGTTGGCTTTAGCAAATAAACCTTGCCCCTTCCCCTTTTGTCTGCTTTTAGACTTGGTCCTATCGTGTCCCACTTCTGACCCTCTTAAGATGTGGGATTCTTTGGTGATTTTTAATCATTTGCTTATCACATGTAAGCAGGGTTTTGTGTTCCTTGTATATTTATTCCTGCTAATAGTAAAAGGGGAAAAATGTTTTTCTTACTGCTGCTGGTTTGGGGTCAGGGAGGAAAGCTGGTCTATTTACAGAAGGCCCAGATGCCTACTAACTGGGCTACTGCATATAAGCCTATGGAATCCTTGCTTAAAACCTGCTTTATTTCTTGATTCACAGGCATTTCACGACCTCGGTCTGACAGTGCACCACCCACGCCAGTAAATAGGCTGAGCATGCCCCAGAACACTGCTATCAACACCACTCCACCCCACAACCGAAGGCATCGGGCAGTGACTGTGAATAAAGCAACGATGAAAACCAGCACTGTAAGATTCCGTATTCTGTATTTAAGTAGCTACCCCTTCTGATAGTTTCTTCTGTTAGAAGAAGCGATTTCCTTGCTTCTGGGAGCTGATCTCTGTGTTCTTCTGTTAAATAGGTAGCTACTGCACATACTTCAAAAGTGCAGCATCAACCCTCCTCTACTTCTCCACTGTCTAGCCCAAACCAGACAAGTTCTGAGCCACGGCCGCTACCAGCTCCTCGCAGGCCAAAGGTTAACAGCATCTTGAACCTCTTTGGATCGTGGTTATTTGATGCAGCATTTGTTCACTGTAAACTTCATAATGGAATAAACAGAGACAGCAGCATGACTGGTAAATATCACTGAAAAATAGGCATACACTTTTTTTCCTTGTTTTACTGACATTTCCTACCTGCAAGATTAACATATGCGTAATCCAAACCAAAATCATCTGAAGTGCTGTATTGTGATTAACCACTCCCAGCTGAGCCAACACCTGCTGTTAGCTGAAGCAGGTGTTTGGGGGCTTTAAATTCTATAAAAAATCACCTTTGCTGTTAAACACTCTTGCTCTAACAATGCATTCCTGAGCATGCTAGTGGGGAAATGATGCGGTAAGAGCCCACTGCATAATCTGAATCTGCTTAAGTATCTCTGAGTAATAGTAACTTTTATAATGAGTCTTTAATATTTGAAAGAATGTCAAACATCGCTCCAGATACTGCACAAAGTTGTATTTCTGGGTGTTGGGGAGTGTTAGGAAAACAGAAATCCTTAAAGTAGCAGGTGATGCTGCCGCTTTTCAGTAGCGGCTGCTCTGTGTTCCCACATATGACTTGATACCTTGGTGGTCTTCAGTCCTTGTCTGCTGCATTTATTTGTGTCTCCTATGCTTTGCTCAGCTGTAGAGGTTAGATGTTTTGAGACATGATAGCAGAAGTAGTGCTCTGGTCAAAGAGGGGTTTAGCCTTCATCCTTTTGGTGATAATATTCAGAAAAGAATAAACTTTCTCACTCCTTGCATTTTTCCTGTTCTTCATGTAGTGTTTTGAATGTCTGCTAAACTCTTCCAAGAGATGTATCTATCAGGAGCTTGCTAGCCTGAGAGAAATAGGAGGAAGATGTTTGTTGTAGCAAGTTGGGTTCACAGTGGTACATGACAGCAGCAGTTAAACTGATGATCGTCCTTGTTTGTTGTGTTACAAATCCCTGTGTGGAGGCGATGGATTTAGGCTTTGGAATCTGTTAAAGGTATTTTTAGATATGGATCACGTGGTTTTTGAAAGGGTTCAGTTGTGAATTTCTGTGGTAGAAGTTTCAAGTCCCTCTATAAAGGGCCTACGATGCATTACTAGAGCAATAGCTGCGTGTAGGAAGGAGTAAGGCATCATTTGATGCTGTGTTCATTTCCATGTGCTCCTAATGTGTTTCTGTATTAATGCCTTTCAGATTTGACTGGGTCATTTTAATTTTGACATAACCTATATCTTGAGCAATTTTATTGAAGTGTTTAACCTGAAAAGGATCTCAGCTGAGATTCTGCTTATGTGGCAGTGTCAGCTGTAAACAGAGGTGGTGTGATTCCAGCAGAAGTACAGTTATTCTAAATCAAAATCATTGACTTCCTTGAAGGGGTTCCAGGGCCTTCTAGCCATGTATGCCTAGCAGTGGTCAGAAAACAGTCGTGTTGCTAGAGAAGAACTTACTAGCTTCCTGAAAGCTAGAAACACCCATTTAGAAATGACTTGATTATCTTCCTTCTCCATCCTCTTCAGATTTGTCCCTGGTGAGACCAGTCTTTGACTGTCACAAGTTCTGCCATTTGTTAGCTGCAGCAGATCTGAGGGAATTATGTTGTTGGAGATCCAGAAAACTCTCATGTCCTGCTTTTCCAGCTATTTGGAAGATAGAATTAATTTAGGGAATTTAGTGGAGTCTTTTCTGCCCTTCCAGGATGCCGTGCATGTTCTTCCCACTGTGTAAAGAACTGGTCACAGAATGCCATGGCAGGCTGTCAGGAGTGCAAACTGAAGATGAACCCATGATGAATATCTCTGCAGAGTTTCCAGAGGCACCAAAATCTGATTGCCTGATTTATCCTCTTGGATAAGTCCTTTTGCACCGTCTCTGTTGTAGGAAAATGAAGCAAGATTTGTAAAGGGCTCCTGCAGTTTCTGTTGACTTGAAGTGTCCATGTCTTTTAAATCAGGTTTAAGTCCAAATTGAAAAGCTTCTTTGAGTTTAATTCATGAAACCTGAATAAGGCTGAATGAGGAGGGTCGTGTGCTGTGGTCCCCCTCCGTCGCACAAGTGGGGCCCATCAGTAACAATCAGATCTTCATTTGTGCACGTCTGCCAGCCTCTGCTTGTGTTACCCAGTGTAGATGTGGCTTGCAGAAAGAGGGCAGCAGAGGAGGACAGTTAGCTGCCACAGTCCCTAACCTTTAGGAAAGAGGCCAAAAATAAATCTGCTTCTTTTTGGCAGCAGGTTGGCTGTACCTGTATATATCACGGGCCATCTGCTACCCTTTGTAGCCTGGTACAGTCACACTTCTTGCCAATAGCTTGAATAATCTTACCATGTTTGATACTGCTGTTCATAATCTTTGCATTAGCTTCAGGAAGCACTACTATTTTTATGTCTGCTTTAAATATTTTATGATTGGGAAGTGTCTGCACTTTAAATCAGCTTTGCTATGTAGTATTGTTGTCTCCTGGCCCCCACACTATTTTTCTGCTGTAGAAAGCTTATTTTTCTGCAGCTGTATAAGATCTCAACAGCTGTAAACCCTTCTAATGTTCAATTTCAAAGCCATGCAGTTCAGAATTTCTTCTCTCAGAGCTCTCTGACATGGTTTCTCTGTTTGGAGTCTGGCTGGAGTGGAGGACTGAGGACCACTTTAAAAGAGGTCAAATATCTTGATACAGATTGCTCCTTGGTCCTGCAGAGAGAGATCCCCTGCCCTGGGATGTCTCTGTGGAATGCTGCTTTTTCTAATGTGTGTTTGTTATTCCTCTTCTGTTATGTCATATGGGTTCTCATTGAGAATGAGACATGATTTATAAAGAAGCATCATGAGCTACATGCGATTGCTTAGCAAGTAATGCTGCAGACAAGCTGCAATCTCATGTTCTAGTTCAGAATTTAGTTCAATTCTTTGAAATAAACCCTGCTGATTCACAGGGTACGGTGCATCATCCTTCTCCCATCTTAAGATACAAGTCTTTTTGATGAGCTTTAGGAAGTAAGGAGCAGCTAATCAAGGCCAATGTGAATGAGTACCTCTCTACTCTTGCTTTTCTCCTTTTGTTGGAGCCTCACATATGTTATTGGACTCTTTAACCTCCAGGAAGGAAGTTAAGAAAAATGACTGGTGGAAAAAACGTGCAGCTTTTTGTAGTTCTGAGATGAAAAATATCTGGATGGGTGGCAGGGTGACCAGACTGGCTCTGCTTGACACTGCTTTGCGTTTCAGGAACTGAATCTTCCAATCTGGTGGCCTCAGTCTTAATCCTTGTACCAAAAGCAGTTGGTCATGAGCCTGCCAGCTGCATGGTTTATAGCAGCTGAGGGAACCTGGCCTCGGCTGGTTGCTGGTGCTCTTGGCAGTGGGTGTAGTTTTATCCTCATGTTTTCTGTCCCAACTGTCATTAATATTAAACATCCCAAAGTCTGTTCCCAGAGGTCTAGGAGCAAACTACAAGAAGCCCTGATTAGGGACATCTTTGAGCATCACTGAGGGGCTTGGTCGTAGGTCTTGATCTGACCCTGCACATTCACAGCAGCCACTCTTATGAGGTGGTGGCGTTCTCTCCTGGTCCCTGGCCACTGGAGTCTTTCCTCTTTCTCTAGAGATTGTTTTTGAGGTGTTGGTATTTCTGGTAGTGCTCTGCTTTTATTGCTGCTTTCAAAGGCTGTTGATTGAGCTGGTGGTCAGGGGAGGCATGCTTGGGTATACCGGTTGGTAATAGCTTGGCTTAGGGAAGCCAGAGCTGTAATACCTTCAGGAGCTCGTGGTTTGGAAGTAGGAGTATTGGTGTGAGGAGACTGCAGGTAAGTAACCTTCCCCCTACAAGACATTGTACCCCAAGTCACAGAGCCTTAGGATGGCCTGGTGCGTACCCCAGGCACAGTGCAGCATAGGGAAGTGTACTTGAGCTGGGAAGGGTTAATGCATCTGTTTGTGGAACTGATGTACATTGGTGTGAACAGCTCTGAACCTTATTAGTATTTTGTAACTTTTTGTTCATTATTTTGCATGGTACTTTCAAGACCATAATTTTGGACCTGAATGCCAATTTCCTATGTGTTTAACGAGCTTGCTGTATCATAAAGCTTTTAATCTCTTTTTTAAAAAAGCTAAAAGCTTCTTAACTTATATTACAATTTCACCATCTTAAAAGTATTTTATAACTACTGCTGTCCTTTGATTTGTTTCCATTTTATTTCTATTATCTTGCAGCATCTTTTATCCAAATTCTTCTTTCTTATAAATCTTGTAAGTAGGAACCAGTAGCTTTTCCTTAATTGCGGTCATGCTTTTCTTTTTCCATTATCCCATATTTTATTTGTAAATTCATTCCCATTGTCTCTTGTAGCTTTTGCACTTTTACTTGGAAAAAGACAAGTAATTTTTTTTGTGTGTGTTCTTGAATGGGGAGGATTGTTGGCAAAAGCAAATTAATCTGCCTGAATCAGTCCCATCTTTTCTGTACTTTAGTCTGTGATCATGTCATGAGTTTCAGGACTTTGCACTAACCATGTTTTTTTTTACTTAAAGCTTATTTTACAGACCTAGTGTTTGATTTGTATGCATTGTGCATGTAGTGTTTTTTTCCAACTACAATATATTGCTGGATAGCTTATTCAGGACAAAAAATGGCTCATGGGAAGATACATAAAGATTTGTGCTTATTTGCTACTTATGTCATGAAAATTTGGAAGGTAGCAGTAGGTTGAATAATGAATTTAAAGGCAAAAAAATAAGAGTAGACACTTGTCATTAGGATGTTTCCTTTAAAAGCAAACAAACAAAACCCCTATCCATAAACTAACAGGTCGAAGTGTTAATGTGCTGTTTGGAGACTGCCTAACCTCAGATTCATTTGGCTGTTTCAGTAGTCATGTGAGGAGAGGGACCAAATCAGGAGAGAGAACAGTTTGGTGAAACCCATTGGTATGGGTCCCTATAATTAATTTGTTTGTAACAAACATGTATAAAACAAAACTGGATCAAAGCAGGTTGATATTCAGAGCAGCGTAAGGGGTAACTTGGCCAGCTGAAAATTAAGCACTTGCTTGGAAGTTGCAGTGTCACCATCTAAAAGTGTTTTGGTGTGTTAAAATAGCAAGGCAAGGTGGTACTTCAGTTTTCTGGAGATGAGAACTAGGTGAGGGAAGATCCTTGTCCTCCAGAGAGGGTAGGAAACTAATATTGGATAGAAGCATGCTCTTCCCAGCAGGAAGTTGGAACAGGCTCTAGAATACAAGGGTCAGTTGTCATCCTTACAAAGAAAAAAGTTAATTACACTCACAAATACTTTTTAAACAGAGGCACTGACTCAAATGCAGTGAACTAACAGCTTCATGATAACTACTAAATTTGACTTGATCTTTGTGTCCAGGATCCCATGAGCCTTGTCTATACATTAACACACACAGTGAAACACTGTTTTTTCTCTTCCCAGCTATAGCAACTCAAGCTAGCGTGGAGTTCCGCCGGAAAGGATCTCAAATGTCCACAGACACAATGGCTTCCAACCCCATGTTTGATGCAAGTGAATTCCCAGACAACTATGAAGCAGGAAGGGCAGAGGCATGCGGGACACTGTGTAGGATATTTTGTAGCAAGAAGACTGGGGAGGAGATATTACCAGCTTACCTATCCCGGTACTGACCTGTCTTCCAGTTGCTTTGTTGGTGTAACTTCATGGTGAAAAATAATTCACAGTGAATAGTGTTCAGTTACTGACTAAATTCTGGGTCACCAATTCAAACACCTGGTTAGCCTTGAGATGCTGTAGGTGGGGATGCCTAGCTAGGCCAAGTAGTGATTTTTGTCTTCTCGTGGTGCTGGTTTTCATTGGGTTTTCTTCCAGTTCCAGTTGAAGGGAAGTCCTCTAAAGTGCCTCCCAGCTGTAAGGAATGTTGTCTTTTTGATACTTTTATGCTTTTTGTGTTCTTTTTTTTCTGTAATTTGTCACTGGACACTGTTCAGATGGATAAAATCAGTGTGCAGACATAAGATGTACATTTATTAGACCATGAAGGGTCCTACCTTGTTAACACAACACTGGGGTGGAATTTGTTTGTTGTAGTGGGTTTTCCTTTTCAAATATAGAAATGCACTTATATTCTGCTATTTGAAACAGTTTGGCTCTGAACTATCTCTGTTTTCAGTCTTATTTCTCATAAAATAAGGCAATCTTGCCCATCATAGTGGGCTTTTTTCCAAATTTGTGTTAAAAAGTGTAATAGAAAGGCAGAGACTCAGCTTCAAATCATGACTTTCAAACTGTCCAGGTACACTCTGTCCCAGGTGGCATCAAGACTTCCTGGAAGGCTGAACTGTGTTATTTCTTGCATGTTGTAGTGCTTTGTGTATAGATAGTTTGTGTTTCTCTTACCCATTCAGTCGGATTCATCTGTGTTTGCCAGCCTTTTAAAAAAACAGATGAAAGGGGATATAAGGATTCTCTAATAAGAAACTGTAAAAGAAACTAACTGCTCCAGAGTGACGGCCAGCTAGGTTCCTGCTCCTAGTTTTTTTCATTTGAACTGGTTATGATGGTTATGATTGGTCTCATTTTCCAAACTGTTGATCAGTGTGTCCTGTCCTGTTCCCCCCACTAAAGATTTCACGGTGTTTTTCTTGCATTGGGGAATTAAGGATGGAAGTGAGACCTTGATTTTATATGGGGAAGGGAGCAGTGGGAGAGCATGTGGTCAAAGTGCTGTTAGTAACCATCCAGGCTGTATTCGCACAGCTCCCAGTCTGTGTTGCAACAAGTCAAAGCACTGGCTTTTCACATGTAATACATGTGATTTGTGAGGGGTTTTTGTTAAGCTGGGTAATATGTTTGCCTTTTCTGAAGTATCTTGGGGGAATGCTCATAGAAATAGTTCCTAGCTGTGATTTTGAACTATTTTATATAGAAAAGATCAAATAGTGGCTGCACATTCTTGTTCGTATGGGATGCTGATGCTTTTTATGTGCGAATAATTTAATCTTATCTTTCTTTGTCAGATTTTACATGCTTTTAATTCAGGGTTTGCAGATAGCAGATTTCGTTTGCCACCCCGTTCTTGCCAGTGTTATTCTAAACTCCCCTCCTTTGTTCTGCTGTGACCTGAAAGGGATCGATGTCGTGGTTCCTTATTTCATTTCGGCTCTTGAAACTATTTTACCCGACAGGTAAATTGCTATTTCCATATAAACATCATCAGAAATGTGGGGAAGTGCTTTATCTTCAGGGGTTTCTGTCAGTAGTTCTCATTGAAGGAGCTCTGCAGTGTGGGCCCCATAGCGTTTGTATTTGATGGTGTTAATAACACACTTCATAAGCTCTAATTTGCTATTTTGTGTAATGCCATTTTCTTTAAAGCAATAGTAGTGCTTATTTTAAATGAAATATGTAAGTTGTGTTAGCTGCATATTCCATTCTGGAAAGCAGTATCTGTAAGAATAGGGAAAAGGAGTGATTTAGCTCAAATGTATTGAAAACATACTGATTTTTAAGTAAAATTTCACAGGACATTCATTAGTGGCTGTTGCTGCAGTGAATTCATTAAGAGGGTAATCTTACACATCATTAAATAGAAAAATTGATGATTTAGACTGGCTGGTGAAATTGGAGTAGGTTCTTAACCATCATTTGCAGAGCTGTATGGATTTCTGGATGTTTTGCTGAGTAGTTTAATACTACTCTACATGCCTTCAGCATATGTTTTGTGTCTTGGTACTGCATTTCATTTTGAACTTATGCATAAAATATTATTTATCTTCTGGGTTTAAATCTGAGCCACTGCTTCTTTTGGATAGGTCTTATAAGTAGAAGAATTTCCTGGTGGCTACTGAAAAAAGCTGTTCGCTAAGCAGCTTGTGTTCTATGCAGAATGCATGTGAGCATATTCTGAGGATCTCTGATGGGTTTGAGTTGTAATAAGCCAGTGGAGGGTCATGACTAAAACTTCCTGCTTTGAAGATGAAGTATACAGATGGTATTTTCATCAGCTCACTGCTTTCATATGGGGTACAAAATCCTTAGCAAGTGATGGTTCCTTCATGGATTCATTGTATTACTGCTGCTGCTTAAAAAAGAAATAAGAACCCTGAGCCTAGAAAGAAACAGCTACATTATTTACTGCAAACCATTTAAGACCACAAGGTGGCTGTGTGATTAATTTTAACTTAATTGGTTTTGGCTGCAGATTCCTGTGAAAAGTTAATTAACTGTGCAATGCTTTGATTTGCAGAGAACTCTCAAAGTTTAAAATCTATGTAAACCCCACAGAGCTAAGAAGAGCTTCGATTAACATCTTGCTGTCTCTGTTGCCTCTCCCTCATCATTTTGGAACCATAAAGTCTGAGGTAGTAAACTCTACCACTTTGTGTTGCATTTCCATTTTTGTTTTCCTGGTTGTTTTGGGGTGGGATTTGGATGACCTGTGGGTTGTATTTAGAGTTCTCTTTAGCGGTTAAAACTCCCTCTAGCAAGTCTGTAGCAGTAAGACTATAACAAGTGTGCTGTCGATACTGACTTTTGAAACCAACGCCATGATGGTGTGATCTCTAATTGATACTGAAATAAATGTGTTTTTACCCTCAGGTTGTCCTGGAAGGGAAATTCAGCAACGATGACAGCTCAACTTATGATAAGCCAGTAACCTTCCTTTCCTTGAAGCTGAGGCTTGTGAATATACTTATAGGAGCTTTGCAAACGGAGACAGATCCCAACAACACTCAAATGATTCTAGGTTATTACAACTCTTTATTTATTAACTGTGTTAGAGAAGTGTCTGTTTTAATCTGTCCTGGAATAATATGGGTTATTAGTAACGTGTTGCTTTGAAAGAAAGGTGAAATTCCTGGCAGGTTGTCATCTCCCTCAAACTATGAAAACATCTTGAAAAGCCTCAGAATTTTGTTAAATCTTTCTTTACAAATGTGGAATAGTCCTTGAAAAATAGAGGTGAAAGTGAAGGACATTCTAGCAGGAAAAGTCAATTATAACTAGGAAGAGAAACAGGAAAAGTTTTAATATTGAGAAATATTCTTGACTAATGAGTTATAGGGAACATTTTAAGTTTTGGCATGCTTATGCCTAGAAACAAACTGTACTACTGGGTGACCGGCGGTCCAGCACTGGCAAACTAGAGATGGCGTTTGTTTAGCACTGTGTAAATCCTCAGGGAACAGCTTTGGCACAGAGTCTGGAGAGGCATTGTGGTTTGGCAACAAACTTTTCACTGAGGTAATGAGTGTATTATTATTCTGAATACTCAGAAAGTCAGTAGAAGCTGAAAACTTGAATAGTGCAGAATCTGTCAAGCTAAATGTATTTTCAGACAAGTAAAAATATACTTGCCTTTTATTCTCCTTTCCTTATTTTTCTCTCTTTAGAAGTATATTTTTCCATGTAATGTTGTTCTTGCCCTTTGATAGTTGCAATACCACTTTCCTTTTGTCACGTTAAAAAGGAGCTAGATTTGCTCTGCAATGGGAGATGTCTGCCTTGTTCTGGGACGTGGAGAGCCTACCGATTAATAGGGGAGGGCAAGAAAATGGCATAGTCAAAGAAGTGAAGGGAAACATCCAGTCTGCAAAGACTTCTGGGACGTTTCCTTGGAGTGACTGAAATAGTTCTTTACTAGCGGAAGACTAGAGGGGAGTAGTTGGAAGAATGCCTTGGGACCAGTGCTGGTGAAGGGATGAGGATGTTTATGGTTTCAGAGTGATCCTAATGGCCAAACTTGGAAAGAGAGCCTCTTGGTGCCAGGCAAGAACTTAGCCAAGGCCAGCACTGTATAGCCCTGCAGGTGGCTTTGCACTGCACAGCTCACTTTAGCACTTGGTTATCTGACAAATACTGTTGTTTTATTCACGGAATCAGTAGATATCCTTAAATGTAACCTGAGTTTTTAAATGAGCACAGTCTGATGGGAGACAAGGAATGGTATCAGTCAAGGAATGATATCAACCCTTCTGTGAAACTAAAATCGTTCTGAACTGAGGAACTTGAAAAACCGATGTTCAAAGCATTTGTAAAGTAGCTGAAAGCACTCTGTCTCAGCTGTCATCTGCTTCAAATGGCTAAGCCTGAAGCAAGTCCCATGTTTTATAAAACTCTTACACAGAGGTTTTTATGAACCAGAATGGCAATCCTGTATGTTAGATCTTCAGCACTTCTTTGTAAATTTTAGAAGCTAATATTCTACTGCAGTTTTTACTCATCTTCATATGTCTGATTCTTCAGGTGCAATGTTAAATATTGTTCAAGATTCAGCACTGTTAGAAGCCATTGGCTGTCAGATGGAAACGGTAAGGGTTTTCTGTTTATGAAGTAACCAAAAGGATGCATTGCTTTATCTGCTGGTGTAATATTCTTAGCATCTCGAGCTTTGATCATTTTTTTACTCCATTGTACCTGAGAACATCCTCTGGTATAGGAACTCTCCTCAGAAAAATCTGCTCATAGCTCAAAACTGACTTTCAATTTGCAGAATGGTGGTGAAAATAACCTCTTCAAAAGCCACAGTCGTACTAACAGTGGCATTAGCACTGCAAGTGGAGGCAGTACGGAGCCCACAACACCAGACAGTGAGAGACCAGCACAAGCCCTCCTGAGGGATTATGGTAAGAAGAGCTCTTCTGAAAACACCCTGTCCTTACCTGTCAAGGTGATGGTTGAGGTTTTTTTCCTGTTCCTAGTTCTGGCTAATACATTAATGTGCATGGGTGGTATGAACCCACAGTGGAGAGACCCTTCATTTATTGCCAGTTTGTGCTCATATGTGCCCTTGTAAGTGATTGGCTTTTAATCCTACTAAAGGACTTGGTTAACATTTTAAAAATAAGAATGTAAAAGCTTATGAAAAAGGTGTTTGCAAACTGCTTTACTTAAGCTTATGTTTTCAAGACATTTAGTTTTCATGAGCAGCAATGGGACGAAAGTACAGCAGGTATAAATAACACGCTTGAATCATTTTGGTAGCATTCCAAATGCTTACCTGACTTTTGCAGCACCTCTTCTTATACTATATTTAAAGAGCATTTGAGGGACTCCAGTTTTTCTAGAGCAAGTAAGCAAAATGCTTGTGTTGTGTCATCTGTTGTAACATGAGAATTCAATGATTAACTTCGGTTTGCTATGTCTTGTATTGTGCATTTTTGAATCTTTGTAATAACATCTGTGTTATAAATCTGCGTGGTAAGCTGGCCAGAGGTTGAGATCCTGGAATTTCATTTGCTCCTTTGGTCTTCAGCAATTTAACTGATGTTGACCAAGTAAACAAGAGAACAGATTGCCTTTATTATGTTGTAACCTAGGCTGACAGCTCTGTTCTTGCTAACCAAAAATGGTTTGGTTTTGAGGTTTTTTTTCCCCTCTAGCTCTATAACTGAGAGAAGGGAGATGAGCAGGAAAGACTTTAGTGTGTACTAGGGATTCATATAAACATGTTGGTGCTTTTCCTACAGGATTTGTTTGAAATTATTAAAGTGCTAGTTTTCAGCACACCATTTAAATTGTGTGTTTAGTTCATATGGGCTTTCATTGACAAGTGCTTGTAAAAGTATCTATTTGTAAGGTTAAAAATATATCTGACTTATGAAGTGTTTAAACCATGACATAACTTGAAAGATGTGTCTGTAATACATTTATCTTATTGGATTTTATTAAATTTCCCATGTGCAAAGGTAAGGATATAAGAAATTTATGAAAAGAATTAAATTGCTTCTGCTGGATGCTTCAAACAAGAGAAAATTGAAAATAAGATGATCTATTTTTACTGTTTAACTGTAGCAGACACTTGTTACTAGTGTAACACTGTACTTAGCTCTTCAGTGTTACACCTGATGGTTTAAGTTTGGGAAAGGATGTACCTTAGCTGTCACAGCTCTCATGTCTCTCTGACTAGTCATTTAGCAATTTTTGTTTATGAAATTAATTTGCCTACTTCAGTATACTGCTTTATGTATAGTATTTATGTTCCTAACAGAAATGGGAGCAGCTGGTACCAAAACCAAAATTAAAGTCTGGAAATAATTGGATCTTTTTTTCTCCAGGACTGATTCTTACATTATCTGTGTTTATCAAACTAATAGAGCTTTTGATAAACAATAGGTACAGAAAGAATGGGTAGCTTCTGGCATAGATAGCTGAAGTTACATGCACTCTTAGTTCATTACTGTGGCCTAAATATACAAGTATTAATATTTAATATACATTATGAATGCCTAAATTTTTCTGAGACTGCAAGTCATCATAGCAACTTAAATACAATAGCAAAACCTGAAGTACAGCAGAGTGCTGGGATTATCAAAAATGTATTTTTAAAGTAAAAATTGGGATAAGCTAGTCTGAATGTATTTGTGTAATGTCTGGTGGTGCATACGAGGGAGTTATCCTGTGCAAAAGTGGTCAACCCAAATTCTAGATTCTGGGCCGTGTATAATTTTGTGTGTGTTGTGGCTGCTTTAGTTTGTGCCTGTGCTTTGCTTATTGTCACTAATGCTTAGTTATTTTCCCTCCCTGTGGTACGTGGTATTGGGTTTATATCCTAGCTCTTAATACAGATACAGCTGCTGGACTACTGATACGCAGTATTCACCTGGTAACTCAAAGACTCAACTCCCAGTGGAGGCAGGACATGAGTATCTCACTGGCTGCACTGGAGCTTCTGTCTGGGCTAGCAAAGGTAAGAGGTGAAGCCTTGTGTACTCTGGCCCCTTCTCAAAGGGTGATCATAGTCCTGTTCAGGTGAAAGTCATGCCACCAAAGTCTGTGTCTGAGTTACTCAGCAAATGTTCTGTTTGGGCGCAAGAAAAGCAGTCCTCCTTTTGTACTTCATTTTCTCCTAATGTGAATGCTTGTGGCTCAAATGATGTGTGCCCTGTAAATGACTGCTGCCTCGAAAGGAAGCTCAGGGTGGTCTGTCCAGGTACACATGCTAGGGGTATTAAGCAACTTAATTGCCCTTTTGGTAAGTGTGGTACCTGGTTTTCCCCTTCCGTCTCATCTTGGAAATAGTTTTCTGAGCTTAGAAAGTAAGTGTGTTTCTAATAGGAAGGTGTCATCTTCAAGGGCTTTATCTGCACACAGTGCTTTTAAAACTACTTCTGTTCCAAAACGGTTTTGTGGAGGAATCCTCTTCTTCTCCTTGCTTTACACAGGTGAAAGTGGCTGTGGATTCCTCTGATCGGAAGAGAGCCATCAGTTCAGTGTGCAGCTACATCGTGTACCAGTGCAGCCGCCCGGCCCCGCTCCACTCCCGCGACCTTCACTCCATGATTGTCGCGGCTTTCCAGTGCCTCTGCGTCTGGCTCACTGAGCACCCGGACATGCTGGATGAGAAGGTACAAACCTCTGGTGTGCTTATCTTCAACACTCCGGATTGTAATGCCTGCCTGGTCTTGATACTTCCACGTGAATTTCTTAGCTTTCAGGAGTATAGTAGGAATTTCAAAACTAGTTTCTGTGCAAAATAGTTTTCAATTTTGATTTCTGTTCTTTAGTCACCAGGAATGTTTTTGGTTTTAAAATGACCTTTTCTATTTCTAAGAATGTCTTGATCTTTCTTCTTGCTTTTTGAAGCTGGAAAAAGAGAGCAGAAGAAACGTGAAAAAAAACCCCAGAACCTGAAAAGAGAAATATGAGAACTAATGGTGTACATGTAGAGTAGCTACCTGATCCAGATAACCTTCACTAAAAGCCATGTCTCCTCCCATTTCTGAGCTTTACCCAACTAAAGCATCTTCTACACTTACTGGAATTCCTTTGATACTTCTATTTTGATAATCATAGTGTGTTTCACAAAAAAAAACAGTTTTGTAGAAACTGAGCAAGGCATAGCTCAATCCAGGGTGGAATTTCTTTGGGAAGCTTGAAAAGTGCAGGAAGAAAAAGTTGCATGTTTCCAACAGCCTTCTGTTCTGCTGTGGAAAAAAGAAATAATATAATTTGAAAGCAATTTCACTGTTGGTCTCCTTGCAGAGACAGCTCAGTGATCTTGCTAGATTTTTACGTATAATTTATATCAGTGTGTGTTATTGATACAGTTTTATATAGGATATATACTTTGTATATCTTTGTATATTCTATAGCATGTGTAAAATAGATGTATTTTTAAAAATGAGAGTTGAAAACACATGAGCAGGACAACAAATAAATATGCTTTCTGTAGGCATTTTGGGATGCTGGCATTGCAGTAGGTGACTAGGACAGGATGTGTCACAGCATGAGGTTATTCAGTTGTATAAAGCTTTATTTATTTATGTATTTATTCTGATTATCATGGCATATTAACATAATGTTACAAACTGTGTGTGATACCTTCTGGACACTTAGTAGTGCATTCCTGAGTCATGATAGTCAGATTTCATTGCATCTGCAAGTATTAGAATTGCAATTTTCCCAGTGCCTCACCTCATATTTGCTATTTTACTAGCCAACACTGTAAACTCCTGTAATTCTTCATGGCCAGTCTTTGCATCTCAGTGCTGGTTAATTCTGCTATGTCAGAAAACTTCCTCTTCACCCCTTTTTCTACATCAGTTCTGAATACAAGGAAGGATACAGGACAGCACACAGAACCCTGCCTGGTCTCTGGTGGTAAAGCCTGGCCACTTCCTTGTGCTCAGATTTTAGCTAGTTACTAATTCATGAGAGCGCTTTCCTTGTTGTTCTGAAGCTCAAGCCATGAGATTTGAACCTTTGCTGTAGCAATCCAAATAGTTTCAGCAAATGGCTTTGTGTGATGAGCAACACTTGAGTCATACCTTCAGTTCTGCTGAGTGCTGGTGTTTCCTGCAGTAGATCTGTTGAAGCTTTGCTGTGTCCATTTAGAATATCATTACTGTTCTTCTGCTGAATTAGATCCTGTGATGTATCTTATGAAAGCTGTTGACAGTTGAAAGATTTGGAAAAGGATTTAGTAAAATTTTCCGGATGAGTTCATTCTTGGTATGCTGAGAACTTAATTAGAAGTTCTGCGGAGTCTTAGAAGTGTATTTGTTATCTCTTCAATATGTGTCCCTTTTTCCGTTGCACTCTTAATAGTCCTCTTGGCAATTTTGTACATTTGTAATGGAGTGTATTTGTGTATATATTCATTCAGAGCACTTTATACCATTAGAATACAAACATAAGTAGACATCTTTACACAGAGAAAGTACTGTTACAGCAAATATGATCTTATTCCAACACTCTCTGTTAGTATAATCTTCTACCTTTATTTGCTCATATTCCCAGCAGTGCTTTATTTTAATAGATGGTGTATCACTGTTTCGCTGAGGTCTTGGAGACATCTATGAGAGTGCTTCTGCTTTAAGGTGGTTCCTCTTGTGTTTTAGGATTGTTTAAAAGAGGTACTGGAGATTGTGGAGCTGGGCATTTCGGGAAGTAAATCCAAAAACAGTGAACAAGAAGTCAAGTACAAAGGAGATAAGGAGCCAAACCCTGCATCCATGAGAGTGAAGGATGCTGCTGAAGCTACACTAACATGGTATGTAATATGTCAGAGCATGTTTACTGTTTAGTGTTGCCTTGTCCCAAGTGTTTTAATCAGGAGTTCCCAGCTGGTGAGATCTCTGATGTAGCAAGAGCATTTGAACAGTGAGCCAGAAGCTACCTCTGTTTTGCCCTTTGGGCAGGGTTGTTCTGTGCTCTGCCTTAGCTGGCTTCCTCCTCACAGGTGTTCAACAGGAAAAATATCCCTGTGATTGCTGTCTTCTTCTCCTGCCTGTTCTCTTCCTTGGAGAGCACAACCCACTCCTTCCTGCAGCCCCAGTGTTCTGTTCTCAGGCATCCCTCTCTGCAGACAGCAGTTCCCTCACTCTCCCACTTGATCTAATAATCCTTTCTTTCCATTTCCCCTTCTCCGCCTGAGAAATACCATCCCCGCACTGATTGTGAAAGTGTTAGACACTGTCCCATGTGTAACGCAGCAGGGAATGGCGCATGCAGCAGATGTAAGCTAGTGCAGAAAAGGATATCAGTCTGCCCACAGCACTGGGCTTGCTTAATATATTTGAGAGGTTCTGTTGGAAATGCAGTAATAGATAATGTGTGGGCTGGGAGGAGGAAGCACAGAGGGCAAAGTTGGGATTTGCTCCAGAGAAGTTGAAAAGCACTGTTTTACTGGATGAATAGCACAATGGTAGACAGGACAGACTGAGGATGGGTAGGATAAATATGTTTTGCAAAAGGCAATAGCTGCTTTCTTTCTTGCTCTGCTTTGCAATAAAACGATGATAAACTTTGTTCATGAAAATTACACAGTTCTTTTACTGAGGTGAAAACAAGCATTCATCAGAACTTGTGGACAAACCCTTGTTGTTGTCTAAAAGCACCTCTCTTCATTTAGAGAGGTGAAACTATCTGTTCTCAGTGCCAAGTGGAAAAGTGTGAGGAGAGGACTTCAATAAACTTCTGGTCTGGGTGGTAGTGTTAAGAGTAAAGTCCTGAGATAAATCCTAGGATCTCCAGCCTGACACTGGACAACTCCCATTACTGGATCCTGCCACAGAAATTTTCAGTTTCCAATAGTATTTCTTCTATGTTTTCATGTATGTTTTTCTGAAGTTACTAGGTCTGTTTCAAAACAAGCTGATGGGAGAGGGCAGGTTTATCCTGGCAGCATAACTGCTGTGTCAAGACATATATAAAGAGTATGAATGAAGGCCTGTCCCTTGATGGAACTGTTCATCTTCTTAATCTGTCATAACTCTTTTTTCTCACTTGCAGTATTATGCAGTTACTTGGAGCATTTCCTTCTCCCAGTGGCCCTGCTTCTCCTTGCAGCCTGGTGAATGAAACCACACTAATTAAATACTCTCGTCTACCCACCATAAACAAGCATAGCTTCCGATACTTCGTTCTGGATAACAGTGTCATCCTGGCGATGTTGGAGCAGCCTCTAGGGAATGAACAGAGTAAGTTAGTACTTCCCATTTCCTCTTTCCTCTGGTTAAAATTGTACAGAACTGCGAAACAAAGGCAGTTCATCAAGTGTCGTTCTTGCATTTCAGGGACTTAACCTGTTCTGTGGGTGTATGATTGAGCAGTGTGGTGTTCTGGGATGGAAGTGTTGGGAATAACTTTAATGTCACCAATAGTCAAACATGTACCAACCCATCCAAATAATTCATGCAGTTGTCTGTGCGTTTCACCCAGTTAGATCAGTTACTTGCCGCTGACTGACATCTAAATTATTGCTGATGGTCTAAAAAGATAGCATCACAGTTTGAAAACATCCTTGTTCATGAAAGAATGAAAAAATAAAGAATATAGGAGGCTTGACAGGGAGAAGTGCTCAACAAATGGTTGATGGTGACATCTTTATGTTGCATGGGTGCTTTTGCTTGCTTTAGGTCTTCTGTTAACAAATATTTCTGTGGGTGCTTTCAGCTCAGATGGTTTTAGTTGCTTCAGAGCTGTTACAACTTTCCCATGTACCATTCTGTTCCATCAATGACACCTTACTGTAAAAGAGATCTGTCACAGGGTATTGGCTTTCACATATGAACCTAACTCGTTTCAGCTTCACGTGCTTTGACCAACAAGAATTTATATTAAAATCTGGTATTAAATTACGTGATGCTTTGAACTGAATAACTGATACCCCTATAAGTCTTCACATATCATGGCAGTACCTAACAGAATAGATGGAAACTCTCTCATATGCAACCACAGTTTAAGACCAAGGTATGTTAGATCTGCTGCTCTGCCACAGATACCTTTTCCTTATCTATGGACAGGATGGAGTCTAGATACTAGTCTTGAAAACAGATTGCACTGAACTTCATGAACTGGCCAAGTTACTTTGAGTTGTGGTCCAGAGTGCTCCAGCCTCACTGCAAATCACTAAATAGATCTTGCAGAAAGTGCTGATGCTGGGAGCTGTTGCTGCACATCCACTCACAGTCTGTGTTTGAGCAAGAATGTTCCTGACTAGAATGGATTAGAGCGTACTTGAACAGCTGAGCAATTCTCACTCTGCCCCTGCTAAATTCATTATTGAGGAATTCTGTAAAGCTATTAGAATCTCTGATTAAATTATCTTTTCTTGCTGTGCATAACTTGCTTACAAATCCCCTTTGAATGACAAGATTAAATGCAGTATTGCACAAGAGGGAGACGCCACATTTAGGGAAGGCCGCAGAAGTGAATGACTGGGAAGCTGGTTTGGTTTGTTTCTATGTATGTTTACGTAGCTATGCTGCACCCTGGACTTCCCATGAAACACTGAGGAAGGAATATGTATCTGCTAGTTACCCGATGGTGTCAATTTGTGGTTTATGTGCGCAAAAGATACATAATTTTTAAAAGAAGAGATATGATGATCCCTCTTCTAAAGTGGTGAATATCAGTGGCCTTTTAAGTCTTGAAGGGAGACTGAAATCCCTGCAATGTTAAAACCATCACTTTCAAGTTGAAAGGCAGTACCTCGGGGATCTGCAGTCCAGCCTCCTGCTCTAAACAAGGTTAATACTGAATTCAGACCAGGACAGAGCGGGTTGACATTGTCCAAGTAGGTCTTGAAAACCTGTGAGGACAACTTCTTTTTGTTCTCCCTATTCCTTGTGAAAAATTTTGCACAATGTGAAGTCAGAGCCTTCCCGTGTCTTAGTTTGACTGTTATCTCTTGTCCTTATACTGTACTTATTGCTGCTGTTTCATAGAATCAGAGACTGATTTGAGTTGGAAGGGACCTTAGCACTCATCCAGTTTCCAACACCATGCCATGGGCCGAAATACCTTCCGCTAGACCAGGTTGCTCCCAGCCCCTTCCAACCTGGCCTTGAGCACTGCCAGGGGTGGGGCAGGCACAGCTTCTCTGGGCACCCTGCGGCAGCGCCTCAGCACCCTCACAGGGAAGAGCTTCTGGCTAAGAGCTCATCTCAGTCTGCCTTCTTTCAGTTTAGAGCGTACAGGCCCTTGTGAAAATTACTGTACTTTTTGTGAGATCTTTACAGAAGGCCATGGGAGTATCATGGAAACTGTGTCTCCATATGGTCATTTTTCTTATCTAAGCATGCAGTGACTGGGCAATCTTTTTTCATTCCTGGGGATAATCTGGACAGAAAAGTGATCTTCATAGATCTGGATAAAAGTTAATGATGAACCTGAGCTGGCAGCTACTGAACAGACCACAGGGTAGACTAGAACTTCCCTGCTGCAGAGAGGAAGATCACTTGCTCCTCACCAGAAATTGTCATCAGGGTTATGGAGGAGTTACGTTGAAAACAAAACCTCTGTCGTCATGCTTTCATTTTCTTTCTGGTTAAATGACTGCACAGTGAACTGTTTGCAATTAATGATGACGTATTATTCTCTTAACCCATGTGCTTTGCAGATGACTCTTTCCCCTCTGTCACGGTTTTGATCCGTGGGACATCTGGAAGATTTGCATGGGCCCAGCAACTCTGTCTCTTACCAAGAGGAGCTAAAGCAAATCAAAAGGTCTCTATCAAAGCCGTAAAGAAATCTTTAACTTAGAGATGTTCAGCAGAAATTCCACTAATGTGAGACAGCCCCACAGAGCTGGTGATTATACATTAAGGCTGAGCCACGGGGCCTTTAGCTGTAGGTAATGTGACACATCTCTGGTGACTCTTTACGACTTGTAATTAATATTAAATACAGGCTGTGAAAGTGCTGTTGCCTCTATAGACCTGTTTAAGGGGAGGGGGCATTCTCCTTGTTTTTTCTGAGAGCATCTTCTGAGGTGATGGGGCAATAGACAGTGTATTTAATATGTAAGCATGAGTGTTGATGCTGATTTTAGGATGTCAGGTCAAGCCCTTGCAGCAGAGGAAGCGAAGTCGGTAGGTGTAGGATGAGATGCTGCATTTCTGTCTGTTTGTGAACTGCTCCAAATCTTCAAACTCTTCACATGCCTCTCAGTAAAATAAAGGAAATAATAATGTAGCTGAACTCGGGGCCCATCAGTCTCAGCTGTCATGTAGCTGAATCTGGTCTCTTGAGAGAAGCCTTCAGGAAGACTCTCCACATGATGTCTTTGGAGCTGTGCTGTCAGTGAAGCTGAGCCATTTCACCAGATAGGTCACACACTTGGACTGACACTCCCAGACCACAGGAGAAGTCATGTCCTGGCCTCCTTACCAATTCTAAGGGAACTTTTCCACCCTGAAGTGATTCTCTAACTTTTAATGTTAAGTTTTGCCTTTTAGAAGTGTAACTGGTAGTAAATAAATTCATAAAAGCAGCACGCAAGATGTAATTAGAGGTCTTATTTGTCTGGATCTTGTGTACTTAGACCTTTTATTGTTAACTCCACGTTTTGAATTGCACACTAGCAGTTTGGAGCATAACATAGCAGCAATGTCAGAATTACATTATGATATGTTATGCAAGCCCTTTTGATATTCTGGCAGTGCGTCTCCCTCCTGACTCACAGCGTTGCTGCTTTCTCTTCCAGGACTTCTCAGTTTGACTTGCTGTGATCATTGTAGTCAGCAGGGTTTAAGTGGAGGCTTTTCAAACAGTTGGTAGATTTCACTCAATACAGTTAACAATGAGCTGAAAATAAGATGTTGCCATGTAAACTTGCCATTCTTACCGGGATTTGCAGCTGCTCAGGGGTTAGATGGTAAGCAGGGTTCATAGATTCCAGGAGTGCAGCCACCAAAATAGGCAGAGCTGCATCTCTTTGAAAATTTACAGCCATGTCTTTAGTACAAGTCTATTTAAAGTACTCAATGTTTTTTAATGATACCTCTCACTAATGCATTTGCGTACTTCTGGTGGTGAGGCGGGAGGGAATGTTTTCCATCTATTGCAATGAAGTATTGTCTAGTGTTACGATACCTTCAGTGTCAAAACTCTCCCCCTTTGTTGTCAGACTTTTGTACCAGAGCCTCGACCAGCTCCTAAAAATGATGTTGGGTTGAAGTACAGTGTAAAGCACCGCCCTTTTCCTGAAGAAGTGGACAAGATCCCGTTTGTGAAAGCTGACTTGAGCATTCCTGACTTACATGAAATTGTGAATGAGGAAGTAAGGCATTCTTAGTCTCTAATTTTGTACTTCGGTTGGAGGTTTTTTTTGTCTGTTCATGAGTCATACACTAATGTCTTACTGGAAATAGTTTTACTCTTTAGCTTGACTAATATAATATTAATGGAATAATAATCTCTGCAAACTAATGAAATCTGTGCACTTTTCCAGGCAGATGACAGTGCCTTGGGTGTGTTTTTGGGAGGCACTCTTCAACATGTTTTACCACTGATCTTAATATCCTGGGTTTGCTGGGAAGCAATGACTTGGATTTTGTTGCCTCTTCTGGGGAAAGGGAAAGGCCTTTTTTGAGATCTTGGGAAGAAAGGGAGTGTGTGCCTCAAAAATAAAGCTTCACAGTGCCAAATGTGTTCTAGTTTCTGTTCACTTAAGAGGGGGGAGCTGTAGCTGATATTGGGCATGTAAATTTGCAGCAGTGGTCCCATGCAAAGAGGATGTTTAGATGTTCACTTTGTAACACGGCAAGGTCTTGTTGATAGAGCTGTAGTAAACATCCTGGTAGTAGAGTTGCAGCTGCTGCTTACCAGCTCTTTAGAGCTTTCCTGAGTGATGGAGCTGTTGTTTTAGTGGATCTTAGTGATCTTGGGGGAATCAGCATTTCACACAATGTTTTTCAGCTCGAAGAGAGACACGAGAAGCTGAGGAATGGCATGGCCCAGCAGATTGTTTTTGAGACTTCCATAGATCAGAAAAGTGAAGAGGAGTGGCGGAAGAAGAGCTTTCCTGATCCCATCACAGAGTGTAAGCCCCCCCCACCGGCACAGGAGTTCCAGACAGCACGCCTCTTCCTCTCTCACTTTGGGTTTCTCTCTCTAGAGGCATTGAAGGTAACCTGATACTTCTTAATGTTGTGCAAATGCCCTCAGTACAAAAGCTGTCCCGTTCCTATGCTTGTGCTTTAAATCTTTCCGCAAGATTGAATAAGGTTTTGAGTTGGTACTTTAAGAGTTTCTGAAATACGACTGCCTTGAAAGTTCTGCTCCGGAGATGATTGTGCTGAAATGGTTTAATCATACATGAGCACTTGGGGAGTGCATATAGGTTGTAGAGCTTTCTTTTTAAAGTTAAAATAACAGCTTGCAGAGAAGATCCATATTCTTAATTTGAAATTCTGCCTCTTATCTGTGGATTCTCCCTTTTATTTGTTGCATTTTCTTCCAGAAAAACATCAACAAAAGCAAACAATGGAGCTTTGACAAAAATTATGTCTAGAAGTGTCTAGTCTTTTACAGATTTTTGGTATATGAGTTAATAAATATGTAACTACATATGTGACTGTGTGGAGTTACGATATTTTGAAAGTATCTGCCGCTTCTGTTGCGGTAGCTAGCATTCCTTTTGGGCAAAATGTTATGTCTCTTTCACTGGCAAAATACCATTTTTATTTAATGAGAAGAGTAGAATGCAACAAATTGTCAAACTGTAGTGTTACAGTAACAGGATTATAATACGTCAGAACTTTGTGTATGATTTTGCTCTTAGAAAAGAGAGATTGTCTTTTTATATTTTAATGGATGCTTATAGAAACCATGAAGAACTTCCCAGTTAGGAAAGATGGGATTTTAAGCTGTTGAACTCTGTCTGTTGGATAGGAACCTGCTAACAGTCGTCTACCTCCTCACCTGATTGCACTTGACTCAGCTCTTCCTGGGTTTTTTGATGACCTTGGCTATTTGGATTTACTACCTTGTCGTCCTTTTGATACTGTTTTCATTTTCTACATGAAGGCAGGCCAGAAAACAAGCCAGGAGGTAAGTGAAGGCATAGAGTGCCAAGTAGCCTGTATTGTTTTGTTTCTGGTATTTCTCAAGTTCTGCTAATGACTAGAGTGGAGTATCAGACCCAGGGGTTCTGGGCACTGTGTTTAGTTACAGTGTGAGCTATAACAAGTCACTGTGTACTCCTTTCATCTATAGGTTGAGGTATGTTACCCACATCCAGGGTTGCAGTAACATCTTTTTATATAATTAAAAATAGATATAAAATACATATTTAATATATTAAAATATTCATAGTATTTTTATCTGTTCTGTCCTTATTGTCATTATTTGTAGAGTTCAAAGATTCATATCAGAAATGCATTTCAAATTGGCTCAGCTTGCAGGGCAGGTTGCAGTTTGTTCTCAGCAATGTGCAGTGTCCTGGTAGTTCAGTTTGATTCTAATGTTAAACACTTGTTAAAGGAATGAAAAGCTTCTACAAGTAAGAAAGTGCAGCTGCTTTGCAAGTCTTTACATTACACTATTTATATTCCAATGCAATCAGGTTAATCAGGTTGATTTGTGCAAGCCTAAATAGTCACTTCTTTAGACTGTGACCTAGAAACTCCCTAAGACAGCTTATGGGCTCATCAGAAAAGGCTGTTTTTCTCATTCCATTCATAATTCTCATAGCAAAGAGTAGAAGCATAGCTTCCATAAGAAATTATTGTGCTATCTCCACATGTCTCTGTGAATGCAGAGTTGACAGAACATTGTAGCATCTTCTACTTTTGTGTGGAATACACTAGTTCTTGCAACCAGGATCGTGCTGTTTGTGAGTTTTCAAGTTGAAATTCAGAATAGCCAGTACACAGTCTTTCCATCTCCAAAGTCAGCTGCCAAACAAGGTATATAAGTTTTGCCTTCCAGCTGAAATGTGCTCTTGCTGAGCTAGCAGAATGCTTTTTTTCCATCTGATGCTTATATGCTATTACGGATTTAGACAGATGTGATTACTTAGTCCTGCAGAACTTGCCAGCCTTTGGAAACCCAATTAGCATGGGGTTTACCATGTAGATTTAATGAAATCTTGTGTTTGGGAGACTCTGGATGTATTTAGACACAGTATGAAAATGCCACTCCTGCTTCAAGATCCGTGAACATCTTGCTGTGATTTCTAAGCCTCTCAGGTTGTGCAAGGTCGCAGTGGTAGTCAAGTTGAAGTACCTGTCTCTATGGATCAGAGCTGAGTGAAATACTGATACTGCTCCTATCCTTGAAAAGACCTGTGGTTTATTCCTGTCCTGCATTGTTTTCGATATTAACAATCAAGGGAGGAGGAGACTGAAGCCAAGTTGTGACATGGTTTTTGCTTATAGCAGGGCTGGCTGCCTGATCCTACTCATCTATCTCTCTCTGTGAGTTCACGCTACTTCAGCTCAGGAGTTCTTTCTGTTCTGAGGTGACCTGCTGTCCTTTCACAAGGAGTGGTGTCAGCTGTGTTTTATCTGATGCTGCAAAGCCTGGAATAGTGGCATCTAGCCTGCTATTGCATTAGCTCCAAATATTTTTCTGTGGTGGCAGGTTTTTACACTTGAAGATTCTCATGGTGTTTATTTGTACAGGGTAATGAAGCGGCCTGCACACTTTTTACATCATTTTACTTCACATCATTAAATGTCCTTTGAAAATCCCCCTTTGTCCCTGCTTTACTGTAAATTCTTTTTTTAAATGGGCTTAGAAATAAAATCATACAGTTGTATAAAGCCTGAGCTTGCCTATTTTCTGAAGTTGTCTTCTAAACTGCATTTAGCTATGCTTCAGAATGAATTGAGATACAGCTTCAATGAGCTTAGTGATGAGAATAATTGTAATATCACAATGCAGTACGTATAGCCACTGCTGAATACTATACGAGGCACTAGGGTGGGGTGCCAGGACTGTGTGGTTGGACAAACCAAAATCAAAGATGCTTCTGCCGCAGAACAGATTCTCACATAGCCCAGAGAGGATGCGTGCATTGCACAGCATTGTCTGTTCCACAGATTGCCGTGGTTCTGGTACACCAAATCACAAACCATCCATGTCTCCCTGTGTGCCAGTTGGTGAAGGTCTCAGCTTAGTCTCAGTGGATAAAAATTACCTTTGGATGTGGAAACATCACAGATCTTTTTAAGAAGTAGGATTAAGGTTTAAAGTGAACAGCACAGAACAGTGAGATTTGATTAAAATGCTTGCTTGATCCTGCTGAAAATTGTTTTGCAAAATCAGTTTTGTAACTTAATGTGCTGTGAGGCCCACAGTCTGAATTGCTGTATGTCATGTGCAGGTGAGTAGTGATAAAATACCTTTCTCCTCAAATTTCCCCTCAGTTTAATAGTAAAAATTAACCAGAAAATTCTCATGTTACATTTTGTGCTAATGCAGATTCTGTGCTCAACAGTTTTGTGACTTATCCCTAAGAAGGGGATAAATCTCCAAGTTGCCATTTCTAGCAGTTTGATTAACCATTTTACAAGCTTTGACAGTGATGGCAGAGAGACAAGCTGGTAGAATAGGACATTGCCAAGCAGGATGGGGAGGATGCTGGGCAGCAGGAGTGGTGTCCTGGGCTTCCAGGCTTGCTGAAGAGCTGTTTTTTGGCAAAACCATGTTGGTGACATTAAATCTTAAATAGTGGGGGAAGAAGAGAGCTGCTTCCTGGAGTCTCCTGTATTTCCCATGGTGCTGTTGGTTGTTTCAGATCCTGAAGAACGTGGAGTCTTCCAGAATTGTTCAGCCACACTTCCTGGAGTTCTTGCTGTCTCTTGGCTGGTCTGTTGATGTGGGGAAGCACCCTGGATGGACTGGCCATGTCTCAACAAGCTGGTCAATCAATAGCTGCAGTGATGAAGAGGGACCTGAGCAAGGTAAGACATAGTAAATGGTTAAATTAAGAAGTTTAGGCTCCTTTAGTAGACAGTTAATATAGGTGTCCAGGAGCAAGAAATTCTATCTAAGCACTTGCATATTTTTATTAGAGAAATGCCAGTGAAAGGTATGTGTAAATATTTAATTAAACTTCAAGTCAAAGTGAGCAAAACTAATGTTTGTCTGTTACTGGGAGGAAGTAGCCTCAGCCAGAAATATCTCTGTGCTATGTTTTTAGCAGACTTGATGAGTCTTTAATATGTTGCCCAGTATTCGGGTGAAATCAAATACAGATTGTGCTGCATATTGGCAAGTAGACTTGAAATGTTGTGTGATTTTTAGTGTTCTGTAAGTAGATTAAAATAAGGTGTAGTAATAAGTTAGCCTTGTAATCATGCTTGCTAGAGTAATGAAAACAAGCTGCTGTTTGTAGGTCACAGTAGTTGAAGCCCACACACAGCTCTTCTGTCCTGCTTAATTTGCTCTGCTTTTTTCCACTAGAGCAGCTCCTCCTCTAGGCTTGTCATGTATTACCTCTCCCCATTCTGTCAACCAAAATGATCCTCAGGGTGGCGAATTGCTATCCCGGGTGGAGGCGGAGTTCGTTTCTGCCTTGAACAACTGAATTGGATCACCTGAGATTGACAGTGTCTGGATTGGTTTCAGTGTGGCTCAAGGTCACTACTCCAAAGGGCCAGACCCTTTTCTTGGTGATTTTCAGAGCCTCAGACTTCTGCTGTGGGCCACACGAAGGCTTTGAGCAGGCTGGTTCAGCTTGTCCAGTGTCTTTGATCTGGCATTTCCATCAGATACAGCACTGTTACTACTTCATTTGCTTAAGCAACTTTACTTTTCCTTCTTTGTGCCTTAGAAATTCTCTTCACCTGTAACTGAGCAACAAAAGGCTTCTCTATTCATTTGTAAAATAAAACTACAAATGATGGAAGGTTTGAAATGCAGGGGAGACGTTGAGAGGCATGGCTTCCCCTGAACAAGTTGGGGAGGTTACAAAATGGCCAGGTCTTGGTTTGATTTTCATTTGAAGACAGGATCCGACTGTGCTTTACTTGAAGGCAAAACCCTCTCCCTTCCCTTTGCAGTTGGCTCTGTCAGTAAAGCTGTGTGGAAGGCAGTGCCCAGGTGAGGTAACTTGGTTTGATGTGGGCTTTGTAATTTGGATGTTTTTTCAGCCCTTTGGCTTAGATCTCAGACCACCAAATAGTTGAATTAATTCGACAGAAGAAACAGAAAAAGCATTCAGGGGTGGGAGGGAGGAACGCTTCTAACCTGGTTCTGCTGCTGGAAAACTCCATGAGTGGAGTCATAGCTTTAGCAAGCAATGGCTGAAAAACTCAAATGGTAGATTTGAAGTAGACTTGGATAAGCTTGTGGAGATTGCTTTGGTTTTCCTCCAATCTTTGCTGTGATTGAAGATATTTATTTTTTTAAATGGATTTTCTGTTTGTGAATGGCTCTGATTAAAAACCCATTCATGAGTTTACATCCTGGCTGGTATCAGCAATAGTCTGGGCAGCACCAGGGCAGTAATTATCTTTTGTACTTGGAACTGGTGAGGCTGTACCTTGAATCCTGTGTTCAATTCTGGGTTCTTCACCACAAGAAAGACATTGAGGTGTTGGAGTGGGTTTAGAGAAAGGCAACAAAGGCAGTGAAGGGTCTGGAGCACAAGTGTGATGAGGAATGGCTGAGAGACCGGGGTGGGGTCAGTCTGGAGAAAAGGAGGGCTCAGGGAGGGACCTTGTTGCTCTCAGCTACCTGAAAAGAGGTTGTAGCATGATACTCAGTCTCTTTTCCCAAGTAGCAAGCATCAGGACAAGAGGAAATGGCCTCAAGTTGTGCCAGAGGAGGCTGATTTGATATTTGGAAAAATTTCTTCCCTGAAAGGGCTGTCAAGCACTGGAACAGGCTGCCCAGGGAAGTGCTGCAGTCACTATCCCTGGAGGTGTTTTAATGATGTGTAGATGTGGTGCATAAGGGCATGGTTTAGTGGTGGACTTGGCAGTGGTGGGTTTGCAGTTGGACTTGATGAACTGAAAGGTCTTTTCCAGCCTAAATGATTCTGTGATTATAGAATAGCTTCCCATGGGGCATCATTAAAATCAACTCACAGGCATATGCTTTGGTTTTGTTTCCCTGCTGACTCCCAAAAGCAAAGTTCTTAAACAGTTGGGTTCAGGTTGTGGTGCTGTTCCCTGAGGGCTATGGGCTAGAGATGCAGGAGTGCTTCCCTGACAGTGAAGCATGGCTTGGAGGCTCCTGTGTGTCTCTGGCCACCTCTCTGGCAGCGTGCTGCATTCATTGCTCCATTGGTTTTGCTGAGGCAGCTATCCCAGGAACCCTCTGTAAACTGGAACAAGGAAATAATTCAAAGTCCATGCTAGCCTTTCTGGAGGTGGTATGGGAAAGCCAAAGGGGGCTGGGATGTCTTTCTCTGTTGTAGAAGCCTGATGTACTGACTAACTGTGGTGAGGGAATAAATGGGAGCTGAGAACGAGGAGCTTTCTTGTATTGGGTTTGATTCAAGAGAGCCTCTTGCTAACTCTCCTTGGCAGAAGAACAGGCACAGAGGAGACACTGTAGAAACTGGCTTGAATTTTAGAATAGCATCAGAGCGAAGTTAGAAATGATAGAACCCTTTGGAAATTTAATGACTAACTGAATGTCTGCTGGAGGGAATGGTTAGAAGTAGCTACTAGATGAATTCTTGTGGCAGACATGCTTACTAGACTGCTCAGTCAAGGGAAATAGAGTATGCAGTACAATGGAAATGATTTCAGAATAAATCCTCTCCCAACCCAAAATGCCACTTCCTTCAAGATAATAAAAACTTATCTGAGAAAGATTAGAACCTAGCAGATTTGACTGTGAAATCTTCTCATTTTAAAATGAGATTTGTCTGATTTCTTCTCATTGTTCGCACCTTGTATTTGAAGGCTGTTTCTGAGGCGGTGTATAAAGAGGTGGAGCTTCTTTTTGACTAAACTTTCCTTTTATGTCCATTTCAGATGATCTAATTATTTCAGAAGATGTTGGGGCAAGTATCTTCAACGGGCAGAAGAAGGTGCTGTATTATGCGGATGCCCTGACAGAAATAGCTTTTGTTGTCCCATCCCCAGTGGAGTCCCTAAGTAAGACCACTTTGTACATGCTGCTTGCAAAACCAAAACGTTTTTTGTTAGAGAGCTTTTTCAGGAGAACCTCAATTAACTGGTGCTATGTCTGGCAAGATCCTTGTCAGAAAGCTACTGATGTTTAAATTGCAACACTCTAATTCTCATACTCCTTCCTAAAGTGGCATCTGTTCTGTGCCCTTTTTCTCAGTCTAAGCCTCAATATTGCTGTGCCCCTGGGTGCATTAGTTTGGACATAGGGTTCGCCATCAACTGGTGATGCTTATTTTCTTTTTCCTCTCCCATCCTTATGACGTGCTCCTGCAGCACGTGAAGGAGCATGTACTCAACTGCTGTGTAGGTGAGCAAGAGCTTTCACATCTTTTGCACACTACCTGGAATAAAAGGGCTATGAAGAAATGATAGCCATGGAAGGCGGAGACTGTTCCCTAGGAAATGGATGATGGAACAGTTCTAAATCCATAGGGAGTGCTTTAATTGCAGACTGTTTTTGGAATACCTGGCAGTTGTCCATTGCTGACTCTTCTTCCTGCTTTTGAGTGCTATATTGGCTTGACTGTAAATCTATGTATGTTTGCTTTCAAAAAGCTTATAAGACTTTCAGGTTCAAAACCTTACATATGATGACAGCTGAAGTTTTTTGGCAGAAGAAAAGACAAACCCCACTTTTTTCTTCTGGCTTACAGCTGATTCACTGGAAAGCAGTGTTTCTGACCAAGAAAGTGACTCCAACATGGATCTACTGCCAGGAATATTGAAGCAGCAGTCTCTGACACTTGAACTCTTCCCCAATCACACAGACAATCTTAATCCCTCCCAGCGGGTAAGCAAAAACTTGCACTGAAAAATAAAAATTACTTTTTTCTGCCCCTGGCAGTGCTGCAGCATTTTCTGATAGCACGGGATGTGGTTTCCTACCATTTGGAGCTACTCATTCCTAGCTATTAATCTTTGACATCTGCTTTGATCCTGCCAGAGTTGGCACCTGCAGTAGGAGGTTGCAAGATTGCATTAATTATAAACTTAAATATGCTAAATAGTAATATTCTACAAACTGAAATCCCGAAATGCATGCAGGAATAATTCTGTGCCGTATTTACTGAGTAATTCAGCCATGCTTGGAAATTGAGGATGAATAGACAGGGGCACTTTTTGTACCTACCCCATTTAAAATGGTATGTGCCAGTTCTGTCTGAAGTATCAGATGTGAAATTGCTTTTGTATGGGAGCAAAGCAGAAAACCATGAACTGCTGTTGGTGTTAGCAACGGATTTCAAGTGCTTATTTCTCATATTGAATTCACGTCTAGATGTATCTTCAGTAACTGGTTTAAGGTCTTTCAGAACATTAAGAAAAACTTCAAGCAGTTTTTTAAGATGTAATATATTAATTTACGTTGAAATCAAGTGTTGTGGAGACCCAGATTACTGTGGGTAGCTCCACAGCAGCGGGCCCATCTCAACTGTTGGTAGAGGTTATATCTGTGTGAGACCTGAAAGACTGCAGAGCATCAGTGGAAACACTTGTTGGATACATTACTGGATTTATATTTGCAAATGCTGCTCTTCCCTTGTGTTCAAAACAGCTCAGTCCTACTTCCAGATCCAAGAGGGTGCCTCAGGGCCGGACCATTCCACCAATGGGACCTGAAACCAAAGTGTATGTGGTCTGGGTGGAACGTTATGATGATATAGGTGCGTAGAAGTTCTTATTGTTCGCTGAAGTAATGACAGGGCAGGAACCAGAGGAAAAAACTCTGTTCTGTTCCTCTATGGAATGCTAAATCCTTACTAATGTCTGTAGCTGACGCTTGTAAGATTCTGAAAGAGTTCTTTGGTATCTGAATGGTGGTCCTTGGGAGTACAGGAATCAGTGGCATGCAGGTCTGGAGATGATTTTAGCTCTGGCAGTACATGTGAAATGCTATCATGCACTTTAAGCTAAATGCACAAAGAAAGTGTGCACCCCTGGCTTTGAATTCCTCTCAGCTGCCATCTTCTTCCAGAGGAAAACAGCCAAGAGAAGAGGAGCTTCTTATAAAATGTCATTGTAAATTCTCAAGATGACCACAGCACTTCCCTCAGAGCTTTACCTGGATCAGGAGGCAGGCATCAAGTCCTGCAGCATCATTTCCTTATCCAGGCATTGGCCCAGAGTGTGTACCCTTAGCTTCAGGAGTCCCTCAGCCATTTCAGTTCCAAACTGGTGTCCCTGACCCACTTCTTTCTTGAGTGTCAGCTAAAGCCAGCTCACTGCAGAGGCAGCAGCTGTGCTACACATGCATGTTTCTGCTTGGCTGCTTCTTTCAGCAGCTGTAGGAATCTCCCAAAGCTCTGAGCCTGAAGCTGAAGAAATGAGTTTGTGAGCCTCAGTAAGAATGGCAGTTGGGTTTGCAGGGGGAGCCCTTGAAAGTGGCTCCTAGCCCAGAGGCTTTGCTTTGCGCTTCTTATGTTCTTGGCTTTTGCTTTGTGCTTCTGGTACATCTTTGAATCCGGACAGAGAAAAGCTGTCACTTTGTAGTCTAGGCTGTCACCCCTGTGCCAGCTGCCTGCCCTCCTCCTTCCTCTATCTCAAAGTACTTCCATGGCCCTCCATGCTAGCTCCAGCTTTTGTTTACTCTTAGCGTACAGCTCTGATAGCACAAGGTGTTTTCAAGCCATATAGTCTTTCTGCTGGAAGAGGTGTCAGCATTGTCCTGCTGTTTGAACTGGACTTTTATGAATGACCATCAACATCTCTCAGTTCCTGCCCCTAAACACAGTAATGGGAACTTTGACATCCACTTCCAGGGATATGAGTTCTTACTTCCCGCTCCTGCACCTTCATTATCCAGTCACCTGTTACAAAGTACATGGCAGCAGAGTTAGTAGGTTAGAGGATCTATAGAGCATGGATTTGAGGAAAGACACCACATTTGTTGGAGCGGTGGTATCATTGGGAATACCCAGCACTCTCCTGAGGCTGATTACTCGTGCATAGGTAAAGATGCTGTGCATAATAACTTGAAAGCTCTTTCTGTGACTGAAGTACTTCAATGCTTCCTGCTTTCACTCTTCCTCTGGAGACTTGACCTTTGAGATTGAGAGAATTGAGGGCCTGGGACATGTGTTACCTCTCTGTTGGGTGCAGGGTGGCTGAGGTGTGTCTATACACTCCATGAATTCTTAATCTTAGAAACAGACTTTGCCTTGCTAGCAGTGCAAGAACATCCATGGTGTAAATGCTTCAGGACTGCATGGTTTTGACTGATGATAAATAATCTTTGTACAAAAACAAAACGAAAAAAGTACCCTAAAACCAGGAGTAGATAAACTTTATTTAGTGCATCCTCTGCTTACAGAAAACTTCCCCCTCCCTGATCTGGTGTCTGAGACAAGCACTGGTGTGGAAACTACAGCCAACAGTAGCACTTCCCTAAGGTAAGATTGCTCTTACTCTGGTGGTTTTTCTTGAGTCTTGTGCACAGCAGTGTAGGCTGCACTTTAGAAGAAGTCATGGCTGAGATGATTTACATTCTTCAGCTGTCCTGAAAACTCTGGGCTTTAACTCTGTGTTAAAGACAGATGGGTTTCCTCAGTGGATTTCTCTGTTTTCTGAAAAAATTAAGGAGCTTTTCATATCACTGCAGTTTTAACCTAAATTAAGGAACAGAAGATGTGTAGTTTTTATCTCCAGTCTGTGATAAGCTTCCCTCCTGATTTACTCCCTTGTGAGGCTGTTAATGCTGTGTGTGCGTGAGGCTTAAAGCCCTGTTTGCAAGGACTCTCATTCTGTGATGACAGAAGACCGTAGCAACAGAACAGTTGATTCATTAACATTCTTGTTAACGTTCTTTTTAACACTTAAAGTGGTTGGGTTTCATCTCTAGATTAATTGAAACAGTGCTTGCTATAAAACTGATGTAACAGTTGTGGCTTTTTCCCTAAGGTCTACCATTCCTGAAAAGGAAGTTCCTGTGATCTTCATCCATCCTTTAAACACTGGCTTATTCAGGATAAAACTACAAGGAGCAACTGGGAAATTCAATATGGTTATCCCATTGGTGGATGGAATGATAGTCAGTAGGAGAGCTCTTGGTAAGCTAAAGATTTTTAGGAACACTCATGTTTTGATATTTTTTTTCTTTCTAATAATAATAATAATGTATCTGCTAAACACATGGTCTGGAATCTTTCCTTGGAAAAGCAATGGGCATGGCAAAACAAAATAAAACCATGCTTTTTGCAGCAGCCAAAGTATGTTTTGGTAGGAGGAACAGCAGAGGGAGCAGGTGGTCGGCACTTTGGTGGCACCATAGCAGGGCTCCACTTAATTGTTGGAGAGAAGTGAGGGGCTGGAGCTAGTAATAGTGGAAGGAAAAGGTAAATACCTGTTATCTAGACAAGAGGGATCAGAAATGTGACCCTAATGCTTAGCATTAAGAGCTGAGGTGCTAGTACCTGCCAGAGGGCACTGCTGAATTTGTGCTGTGCTGACATGCTGTGTTAGAAGCGATTAAAAGCCACAGCAATTGAGGATTTTCTAATGTGTTCAATGAAATACTTAACCTACTATGCAGGCATGTGTTAACGGGGGTCTGTGGACTGTCTTGGTATCTGTGCTACTATAGCTTTTTGTAACTGGAAGTCTCGCTCCAGTGGGAACAATTCACAAGGCAGCAAAATGAATAAACAAACATTAGGATGCTGGTACATCACCACGAAATTAACGTTGTAGGGATCTGTTGGTGGTGACTTTCAGGTTCTGGGTTTTGCATGCTTAGGTCAGTGATGGGGAAATTGAAGCCAAAATCGGCCTTTAAATAGCGTTTGTGAATTCAGCTGATGACAATGGCCTGTACTGAAAAAGAATCAGGTGTGTTTTCCTAGAGCTGGGCTGGTTTTTCATCTGCATGAGGACTGTCAATATAATGAAGTTTGTCTCGTCTCCAAGTTCAGCAGATGTGGTTGGGGAGCAGTCAGGATCAAGTCCCCCAGATAAGGAAGACACTGTTTCTGCCTGTAGGAATGTGCTTGTCAAACAGCAAAGGGGTTAATGGACACTTACTTCATTGGAGGCATATGAATTTCAGAATAAAATGGGATAAAGCCCACTATCAGCTTTGACCAAGGGTTACTGCTTTGGTTCCCAACCTTCTCCTCCCTACCATATACAGCAGCATGAGTTAGAGAGGTAACAACAGTGGCAAAGCAGCAAGGGGAAGCCTGTTTCCAGCCATACCCTGTCAAGGCTTCCCTCATCCCCTGTTGTAAGGGGAAGGCTTTGCAGTTCCTACTGGAGAAAGTACTGATGGGTGCTTTTGCCATCCTGAAAGCTCCCCTGCCATTACCTGAGCTCTGCATGTTCTCTTGTAGTATGGCTGGGGCTGTAGGACTGTGATTCGATTCTTGTGTTAGCTGCTCTTTCCCCTCTTAGTCTTGAGTGTGCTAGTGCAGGCAGTTGTTTGGCTCTGGCAAAGCAGAGAAATCATCTTCCTTTTCCTCTTCCTCCAGCCAGTACAGGGTATCACTGACTTAGTCCCTTTCTTACTCATTTTTTCCACAGTAAAATATCCTTAAAGGCCTGGGGACCATTGGTCATCTGTTCCCAACAACTCATTGAGAAAGTTCTTGACTTGGTAGTGCTGAGCATCTCCCTTGTGTTTCTAGATGGGACAGGACCCAAAACTGTCTTTAGCAGTGAAGCCAGCAAAGGGACGTAGGCTTGAATTTGCTTAAACTTGATTCAAACGCTGTTTCTTTTCCAGGTTTTTTAGTGAGGCAAACAGTAATAAACATTTGTCGGAGGAAGAGGCTGGAAAGTGACTCCTACAACCCCCCCCATGTCCGCCGAAAACAGAAAATAGCAGACATTGTCAATAAATACCGCAACAGGCAGCTGGAGCCAGAGTTTTATACCTCGCTTTTCCAGGAGGTTGGGCTCAAGAACTGCAACCCCTAAGTCATTATCCTTCCAGGACAATTAGATCAGAGCTTGGTGGCTACAGTAATGAAAACGGTTAAATAACAACAACAAATTTCCTCAGCCCTCTGGAATTCAGGAAATGATATTCTAGCACAAGTCAGCAGGTACCATGTGGGAGGAATGAGAAACGAATCCAAAGCATTGCAGTTGGGATATTGACTTAATTCACCTACCCTCAGAAGATTACTTAATTCCAGTCTTCCTGGATGCTAGAGCAGCATAATCCCTTCACCCAGTCATCTATTCCAGACTAATTAGGAGCTGTGTCTCATTCTGTGAGAGGAAAACAATCAGAACAAAGCCATCTCTGCATATAAGAATAGAAAACAAGATACAAACAAACCTGCCTTCAGACATCTCGTTACACCCACATCTTACGGAAGGGAGCAGGATCTCTCCTTTGAGGGGAGAGAGGCAGTTTCAGAGCATTCTGGTTTCCTGCAAGAACTTTAAAGACATTTTCAGCCCCCCTTCAGAGCTCAATAGAAGATCCTTCACTGCTTGTAACCAATTTGTGTACCAAAAGCAAGAAGAGGAAAATTGCTTGGAAACACCAGGTCATGGATAAATAGCCAAGATGCAGTTCCCTCCGTGGCGGGGAGTGAGTCCATCTACCCACGAGGTTTGTCATGCTGACAGCAAACAACACCTGGTATTACCTGACTTTCCGACCTAAGTTGTTACTAGATAAGAGCTCTTGGTTACAGAAACAAGGGGTTTGCGGCTTTCAGGTCTGTTGCAAAATGTCACATTTAATTTTAGTAGCTTGATTATTTTAATTTTTTTATGCAATTACTTAATTTATTTCCAAGTGTCTGTGTCACCTACTCACCATGTCCATAAAAAGCATAAACATCCCTTGCTTCCCTTCCATTGGATTGAAATCTGAGATTCTGGGGCTGCCTCCTGCCTGCTTTATTTATAGCATAAGCAGTTTTCGCAGCTTCTGCAACACTTTTCAGAAGCTCCTGTTAAACAGACTAAAACAAGCCAGAAACAATTCCAAGTATTCTTTTTCCCCATTAATTTTGCAGTACCATGAAGCCCCTTTGGAGTCAGAATGTGAAATTGGTTTGGATCGATTGTGCTTTCTCATGCTCTGCAGCGGTGATTCCCTTTCACCTCGGTCAGGAGCTCTCACTGTCAGACCATGGATTTCATGAGCTCAGGACTTGAGGGATGTGCTGGGAAAAGGTGTTTACAACTGCGGGATTTAATATTGGGAATCTAAAAGCTGCAGTGGGCGCCTGCAGCCTCGGGAGCGCTTCCAGGCCCCCAGCACACATCCTGACTTGTGTTGCAGTGATGAATCATCACTGGCACGCTGGGTGGATGCAGGTTGGGATCGCTGGCAGCAGCACGTGTCCTTTCCCTTCCAGTAAGCAGGTAATGGAAGAGTAGGAATGTGAGCAGGAACATGGGGAACTCCTCGCATCAGAAGTGTTTTAGTAGCTTTTTAACGTGTTGTAGTAATACCTGTCAGTCAGTTTTTGTATTTCAGAGTCATTTTGCAGCAGTTCAGACCTGAAATAGTCTCAATTGTTTCATTACAATTTACCTGCCAGGGACATCCCCTGCTCCTGTCTCTTCATGTGGTTTTTCACAGAGTTAATGGGAACACAGGCCCCTAAAAATACACGTGAAAGGACTTTAAGGATGTTAACCAAGGGGGGTTAGGTTTAGATGATGTGTGCTTGTTGCAGGGGACAAGCCCATTGGCCTCTCAGCTCAGGAGCTCTGGATTTTGATCCAGATGCATCACAAGTGGAAGGAGGAAACCACATTAAACCTCCAGCAGCAGTAAGCCTGAGGTGGCCCACTTTTGTGTGATGCCCAGGTTGCAGATGGCAGGAGGGGCTGCAAGGCAGCGCTTGGGTGTAGTGGCAAAGCTGTGAAGGGAAACTGACAACTTCATTCCCCTGCCAGGCTCTTGCCAGTGTCCGTTTAATACACGGACACTGAATTCACCCACATTTCCTCTGTACCTATTGGATCTAATTAATGGCCAAACACACTTTAGTCCACTGATTTAAAAGGCATGAGCAGTGCATGTGTAACAAACATACCGAGGAATCAAATGTCTGCACATCTTCAGTAACGTAACACAAATCCCACATACCATAGCTAAGCGTATGTTATATGCGAGGTCATTGATCTGTGTAGCAGTGAGCTGCAAAAGATACTTCTTTCAGGCACTTGGATGCAATCACTGATGTAGAGATGCCTGCGTCTGGGGATTCCCTGGCTGAAGAATAGTCTTGGGTTTGTTCCTGTGTTCATTTAAAACGTGGATGTGGCACCCACTTGTGCTGTAACAATCCTGAGAGCAGCGTTGAAGGAAGGTAACTTCAGCTTGCATGATCCCTCCATGAGGGAGCAGGCCCTTGGAGTCATTGGTTTGATTTGTAAACCAGCTGGTGAACACGTTGCATACCAGTGGTGTGACCTGGCCCTGAGCCTTGGGATTTGCTCTCTGGAAAGGGGAACCTTCAGGAAGGCTGCAGTTTAGTGTAAGAATGTTGTGATCACAGACATGCGTTGCCATCCCACTTGGTTTGGATGCTGGTTACAGCGGGAGCAGGCTTGGCAGACCTGTGCTGGTGGAAGGTGTCTGCAAGGAGCGTCCCTCCCTCCCGTGTGCTTGGAGAGGTCTCTGGCTCCGTAACACCTATTTGGGAATGAAGTCTTTGTCCTGTTGAAGTCTGTGGCCAAACTCCGATGGCTTCAGCTAGTCCAGGGTACAGCCTTGAGTACTTTCCTCAGCAGGGTTAGAGCAAGTGAGATGTATTTCAGTTGTGATTGCAAGAACATGCTAGTCAGGAATCCAGATTTGGGCTTCTTTATCACAAGCTGATTGAGTTTTCACCTTGACAGCTCGCACGGCTTGGGTTTGTGTTCCTCTTTGCTGGAGGTGACGGGTATTGACCACTTGCTGCATGCATAGTATGATGTTAGCCTGCATTTGCTGCAAAAGCTGAGCGCAAACATTGCATAAGAACTAAACTGAGACTTTCTCTTTGCATAAGGGCTTCTTGGCTGGGTTCGTAATTTTGCTTTAACTGACAGCATCCTTCTAATGGGGGGGACACACGACCACTGTCAGTCGTTAGTGTGGAAATTCAGACATTTTAGTACCGTATTAGAGCCTCTTTTGTAAAGAAAAGCATTTTTCTTAAAGGTACTTCTAACCAAGGCATTAAACCTGCGAGCAAATGGGAGGTGGGAAGGATGGTGCCAATGTGGGCAGCAGCGTGTGCATGGGGCTTTAGGAAGGAGCAGCCCCTCACTGCATGTGCCGGGGACTCCATAGGTGACTCCGTTTCTTTCCTGTAAGGTTTTTGTGCCCAGAAGGACACAAGAACTAAACTTCACTCTAACAGACACAAACGAGTTGTGATTTGATGGCCGTGTAGCTGAGCAGTGTCTTTGAAGGCAAACACAGACCTTTTCCACATGGATTTTAGCAGAACGCCCGATAGAGTGTGCTTCAAACCATGTACAATTTGTATGGATTTCTGTATGTTGCCAAGACAGGATCTTCTTGTTCTCCTTGTATTTTTCTGTAAATATTCCTGGCGCTGAGTTGTAAAGTAAAGGCAAACTGTAAATAGGAAGATGTGAACTATGTTCCCTTGTCTCTAGTACTTTATCTCTTATTTGTTTAGGGAAGGCACACAAAGGCTTGTTTGTATTTATGCCAATTCTTTGTCCAGGAGAAACACATCAAATACTGAATGTAACACAATTAGTCCAATAAATTTTAAAGATTCTTATCTAGGAACGTTGCAGTTGTCAATTCTTAATATTTCCAATGCCTTTGGTTGAAATCATTGCCCAATAGAGATGTTTCCCGTGGAAATAGCAGAGGGATGGAGTGGAATCGTGCATCCTCTGCTACCCAGCAGCTATGGTAACAGCGCTCCAGCTTGGATTTAATTGCATCTCAATGGTGTGGGGAAGGAACACGTGGAAATGCAGCGTTAAAGGAAGACCGGATGCTCCTGCGGTGCGAAGTGCTCAATGTGTTGGTTCTGATGTGTGCCGTGGGGCCCTGCTGGTGTCCTGCAGCAGGAGCGGGAATTGGCTGCGGTAAAGCCGGGTGGTGTCCTGCCGTGCTGTGAGTGCTGGAGGCGGCTCCCGTTGCCGCGCAGGGTGAGGATAAAGAATTTGACTTCTCAGTGACGAGGCCATGGGTGGAAAGTGCCCTCCCATCAGCAGCGCGCATGGAAGCGAGAGCCGTTTGAGTGCTCTGGGTGCGCGGTGGGGACCGACCTGCAGCTTCAAGCGCAGGAGCTCGAAGGCAGCTCAAGCGGCTCCTTGGGCTCCCGTGGGGCAGCTCCAAGCACCTCTTTGGCTCTGTTTCCAATGAGAGATCTTCCCATGCACTGAAGGTGTTTGAGACCGAGGCACCGAACAGTCACAAGCTGCTGTTGTGCACCAGGGCATTGTTTGGGAGGGTGTAAGAACAGGAGGAGCCAATGCAGGGATGGAGGCAGGAGGGACAGCAGCCCAGAGCCATCCCACCCTGTGTCCTGGGCGCATGGAGCTTTGCCATGGGGCATGCAAGAGCTGCCTTGTCCCCAGTGTCCTCCATCACCCTCTTCATCAGCTCAGTACCTATAACCTCCCGAGTGGAAGCAGGAGGAGCCCCATGTGCCGATGCCCAGCACACCCGTTCTCGCTGCAGCATGCGTAATTCTGACCACAAATGGAACCAAATTGCATTGCAAATAATTTTCCAGGGTGAAATGTAATTTAGGCACTGCCTGAAGATGAGGAAATGGTATTTGGCTGCTGGCAGCGAACTTGTGTCAGTTGGGAGGGGGGCAAGAGGCTGAAGGTGGAGCTGGGCTGAGCTGTGGCTGCTGGTGCGCTCCCTTGAGTGGTGGGTGCTGAAGGGGGTCCCTCAGGCAGTGCATGTGCTGTGCACCGGGCTGTGGGTGCCTCTGGAGTGGCCCCAGGCCTGGCAGATGCTGATGGGGCATCCCTGGGCTGTGCTGGTGCTGCTGGAGTATTCCTGGACTATGTTTGTGCCACCACAGTGTTCCTGGGCAGTATAAATGCTGCTGGATGCCCCTGAGCTGTGCCAATGATATGGGGCTGTCCATGGCGACCACTGACAGGGCATTCTATGGCTGTGGGCTGGGTCATCGCTGTGACAACGGTCCCCATCAGCATCACAGAGGAGGGCAGTGTGCTGCTGCAGCAACCAGGAGCATCCCGGGGGCTCAGCCCTGGCTTTCAGCTGGGGTGACTGTGGCTTTGCATTGGTCCATTGGGGGGATCTCTCATTCCCAGCGCTGCTCCAGAAGCTATGGGCACAGCAGTGGCCAAGAAGAGCTCTGTGGAGACTCACCTGGGCACACGTGAGGCCTAAACCCGCTTCCTGCGAGAGCAGTAACGCCACCTGCTTTATCCTATGCGCTGTGTTAGACCAACCCACCCCTCACACAGGCCCGGCTCTGCCTTTAACCCAGGCCGGGTGTGACGGGAGGAGGTGATGCGCTGCGGCTCTGGGGCCCACACCGGGTTTGCTTACAAAGGTCTATGGGAAAGGCAGGGATGGGCCAGTTCATCCCATGGCAGCGGGGAAAGGCTCCCTGGGCTGCCCAGAGCCGCTGGGGCAGGAGGAGCCGCAGTGCATCAGCACCGTCGCCTCTGCTGGCTCAGCGGGGAATGAGCTGCTTTTGGGTGGTGAAACCGCTTCCTCTGCAGGGCAGCAGTGGGGATGTCCCAGAGGGATCGGGGGTACAGGGCTGGCACATGGGCCCTGTGCTCCCTGCCCGTACCGGGCTCTGACTCCCCCGGCACAGGCACCCATCCCACTGTGCCCATCTCCAGCATCCCCATCCGCATCCATCACCCGTTACCCACTGGGGTATCCCACAGGCGCGAGCCCTGGGGTGCTCTGCTGCCAGCGGGGCAGAGGTGCACAGGGCACACCCCAGGGCCGACCCATGTCGGGGGCTCCCCGGCAGCGCAGGCCCTGGGATGCCCCCGTGTTCCCCCAACAGCCCCCGATGGAAGCTCATTTGATGACATTATTTAATGATGTAGCGTATTTTCAGCCTCTTAAAGCAGCTCGTACACATGCCCGTGTGATTCATTATTAGTATTATCTAATGAAAGATTATCTGACTCACTTTCCTGTTTCTTCCAATTACAAATTGAAATTGTTCCCACTCTGACCTTGCAGCTGCTAGATTTGCTAAAATTAGCCATAATGATGCATTTTACTAAGATAATTAATTAGCTAAACTGAGAAAATTGAGTAGTAGAAACGGCTTCACACGCTGCTCATTATCTTTTATTATGTCATCTTTACATACAAATAAAGAAATATTGTGATTATTTTAACTACTGTTTTCATTAGCTAATACACTTGTTAGCAGAGCGATGGCTCCATTCGTCCTCGGCAGCAAGAGCCCTTGGGGATTCGGCTGCTTGTTGAGTGCAGGACTCTTCCTTTCCCATGAAGGAAATACAGTTATGGCCCAAATGAGGTTTATTTTGTCTCTTTGTGTGAATGGCGGGGGGGGGGGTGCAGGAGAGGTGGGAGCAATCGGGGACCCTGCTGAAGGTTGGGGGGCTCCTGTACGGGGGACAGGGCAGGGCGGGGGCGCTGCCCCCATTCTCGCCTTCCCCAGGGCCCTCCATTGCTCAGGATATTCCCTATGACCCCGAGCTCCGCTTTGGCCGCCTCACGGTGTCACAGAGCATCCCGCGTGCTGCAGCACCAGGCTGACGTGCGGCTCCCAAACACCAGCGGCTCCCCAAAGCGCACTCACATCCCACATCCCCCCTCATTCCCCTGCAGTTTGCCCTTGCTGCGTGCATCCCGCATCCCCCCTCATTCCCCTGCAGTTTGCCCTTGCTGCGTGCATCCCGCATCCCGCATCCCCCCTCATTCCCCTGCAGTTTGCCCTTGCTGCGTGCATCCCCCGTTCCTGGCGCCCGCCTGTGCGGTCCTGCCGGAAACCTGCGCTTCTGCCCCAAAACGCGCGTGTGAAGCTGCTCTCGTTTGCTGTCCCCGTGCCCCTTCCCTGCGCTGCTCCCCCCGCACAGCCGATCCGCTTCGGGCCTGAACAAACCCTGTCCTCCCCCCCGCGTGCTGCCGGTGATGGCACCGCATCAGCATCCCCGCATCAGGGGTCTCCCCAGCCGGGACGAATCAGGGTGAGCGAGGCCCTTCCTTGGCAGCAGCACCGGGCTCAGGAATGAACCGGTGCTAACGGGCGCCCTCGTGGCTCTGGGATTTGTTCTCTTCATCCATGGCTGATGCTTAACGAATCCTCATCGTGGCTGCGTCCATGGGCTCCCAGCCCAGAACATCGGGATGGGGTTCAGGGGGGCTCTGGCAGGGCAGGGAGATGCTGCCGGCACCTTCCACAGGCGACTCCCCCTGACTCAGTTTCCCCATCAGTCGATGGCCCCACGTCAGACCAGGCCCCAGTGACCACAGACACTGAACCCTCCCCTTGCCCAGCATGGGGACAGGCAGCACTCAGGCAGCAGAGGGATGTGTGTTGGGGGATTTAGAGCCCAGCCTGTGCCCACGTGGAGAACTCAGTGCTGCTCATTTCTGCTGAACTGTGCTGGTTCACAGGGTTTGATAAGGAACCAAATTGCTGTAATTCCTCAAGAATGCTGTGGCATCTCCCAAAGACATCGCGTCAATGACAGTGAAAATGAGCCTTTGCTTTGAGCAGAAGCTTCCCCATCACTTGACTCCAGCTCAGCGTGGCTGCCCTGCAGTGGGAGACCTTCTGAGATTCCCTTATCATTTCCCTTGTTATATTCCTGATTATTTCCACCTTCAGCAGAGACCCTGTCTCAGAGGCCCATGGGGTGACACACGGGACCTCAGGAGGTCTCCAGCCCCAGCCTGACCCTCCCTTGTCCCACCATGCGCTGGGCTTGTACCTGCCCGGATCCCGCAAGCAGCAGGGATGCAGAGGAGGAGCAGTGCTCCTCGCGTTTGCATTGGCGGCTGTTTAATGAGCTAATTTTCCTTCACACTGTTGATTCCCCTGGGCTCTGCTGCCATGGTTTGCCTCTGGTCATGCAGACTCACTGCTCCTTAGAGCCACAGGACACATTGGCATGGCAAAGGCAGAGCATCCCGCTGCCTGGGGCTGCTCCAGGCAGAGATAGGAGGTTGCCGGTCCAAGCCAGCGCTGAGGGCACAGCACAGAGCTCAGGATGAGGGCTCACGCCCCAGGGGAGGGCGTCCACAGCTTGGGTTTACACGAGGCACTTCAGGTGCCCAAGCGCTGCCTTGAGGCTGGAATAACCCAAACCTGGCTTTTCCCAGCTCTGGTGCTGTGGTGGGGGCCTGCTGCAGACTGACACGGGTGCTCCTGTCACACACATACGTGCACACGCATACACACACATATAGAAACATATGCACACACATATACACATGTACATGCACACATATAGAAACATATGCACACACATATACACATGTACATGCACACATATACACGTGTGCACACACATATATGAACATACACACACATATATACACATGTACACACACACATATATACACATGTACACACACACATATATAAACATACACACACACATACATACACATGTACAGGCACACATATACACGTGTGCGCATACATATAGACACATATATATATACACATGTATGCACACATATATACATGTGCGCACACCCGTATACACATGTACACACACGTATATACACATGTGCATGCATGCAGAGCCCTTCCTTACACGTTACTGACTCTGCAGCCAGCACAAAGGGCCCGGGGGGTCCTATTCCCTGGCTGTCCCCTTGCCATGATGCCTGCGCAGGGACAGGCAGGGCCCCGGCAGCATCGCCCCGGCACCGGGGCTGCTTTGCGGAGCCACGGGGTGCTCAGGGGGTCCCCAGCGCCCACCGGCACACGGACCCGTGTCCGGCCCCACGGCTGCAGCGAAGGAGCCGCAGGGCCCCTGGAGGCGGCATCCCCAGCACAGCCCCTGGGCCCAGCGCGGCGCAGGGCTCAGCCCGGCTCAGCCCTGCCCCGCCGGGGCGCCCGGGAAGGACGAACAAAAGGAGCTGGAAGTCTCCGTGCGCGATCCAGATTATGATTTAATTGGCATAACAAAGGCTTGGTGGGCCCGGCCACATGACTGGAATATTAATACGGAAGGATGCAGCGTGCTCTGGAGAGACAGGCAGGGGATTAAGGAGGAATGCGCTGCTTTGTCTGTTAAGGTTGGATACATTCGGTTTGCAGTCCAGGGGGGATCCTGGATGCCATCCTGCCCTGGTGGCTGCACAGAGGCGCTTCCCATGAGCTCATCCAAAGCCCAGGATATCGTGGTGATGGAGGATATCCCCACCTGAGTGGCTGGTGTGGAACCAGGACAGCAGGGACAGAGAGTGCCAGCAAACACTCCCAAGGCCTTAAAGTGATTGTTTTGGGGGAAGAGATTAGCAGAAGAGGGAAGCTCTGGCTTTGCTTCTGCCCTCCAGGGCATGGGTGCAGAGGAAGGTGGGAAATAAGCGGGGTGAATGCGGATGAGATGAAGGAGCTCCTTGTCTTGCAGAGGGAGAAAGCCAGAGCTTGAGACTGAGAAATGGGATGTCCAGGGATGCCTGGTCCAACACAGCGCTCCAAGCAGGGCCAGTTAGAGCAGGGTGCCTGAGGCTTCATTCAGGTACCTCTGTGAGCCCTGGGCCAGGGCTGACCACCCTCACGGGGATGGTCTTGTCCTTAGATCACATTCCCCAAGTGCTGGGCCTTGTCCTGGTGCTGTGCCTCCCATGTCCCACGCTCCAGCCCTTTCCCACCCCCTGTTATGTGTTGTTTCTGCCATCCACATCTCACCAGCCTGGCTGCAATGGGTCTGCTCTATCCCAGCTGACACCAGGACGCCACAACAGCCATGGCACGGCAGACAGCATCCCATGCTCCCTCCAAACTATGAGCGTCAGACCAGGAGGCTGGGGAGCAGCGGGAAGCAGGCGGGCAGGTTTCCATGCAAATGCATGAGCCTGGAATGCAAAACCAAGGAGGCCAAAGGGAAAATAAATAGGATTGGGTGAGCAAGGCAATGAGAGCACACGCAAAGGAAGGGGAGAGGCAAAGCTGGGGCTGATGCTGTGGGGTGGGAAGGGGAAGCCCTCGATGGCGATACTGCAGTGCTGGGGCATTCACTGCCTCCATTCACACGCAGGGTGTTTGTAAGGCTTTTGACACAGGATCCTCCAGGAAGCTCAGGAGCACGCTGCAGCTCCTATTCAGCCTAACCCTGCTGTAAAATGAGTGCTGGTCCCAACTCGGTTCCGCCTCCATGCTGCAGCTGCCAGCAGGTAACATAATGGGATATGGGACTTGCAGCCAAAATAGGAAGATAGGAAGAGTGGAATTACATTGGAAGGCAGATTCCTAACCCTGAGCTCTCCCCCCACACCACCCTCAGTGACAGATCAGATAAACAGCCTTGGGGAGCAGCCCAGCCCAGCCCAGCCCAGCGCAGCGCAGCAGCATCCCAGCAGCACCAGGGCATCCTATGCACAAGAAATGGGGAGCAAGAAGTAATTTGGGGGGGGAAGGGCCTGATATTCTAATAAATCCCAGCTGAGCATTAAAGGAGCAAACACGACACCAGGGTGTGCAACCAGCAGGGCTTCGGAGATGCTGGAGCTGGCTCTGCCTGTCTCTACAGCACCAGGAAGCGGTGGCTGGAGAAGGCAGCTACTTGCGGACATTGCCCTTCGGGCTGGTTGGAGTGGATCCAGGGAAGGATGTCAGAGACCTGGAAAACATGACCAGCAAGAAAAACCAGCACGATGTGGGACTGCTCCACTGGTAGGAAAGAGTGGAGGGGCTGCGGCAGCAGCCGGCGGGAATGTAAATGATTCCTGTAATGGGGAAAGGATTCATCTGCGTGTGCTGGGTAACACAAGGAGAAGCAGGGCTAAGTCATCACAGGGAAATTCCAGGTAGGCACTGGGAAAACTCTTCCCAGCCATGGGGGAGTCTCCATGGTGAGGTTTCTGGGGAAGCTGGCAGTGTGGCATTGGCATGAACTCTTCCCAAAGGTTCCCTCATTTCTATGATTTTACCACTTCTGGGCGCACGCATACGGAAAACCCTTAAAGCACGGAGCAGGCTGGCTGCATGTGAGGAGGAAAAGGCAGAACAACTGGGCAAGAATAACCTCTACAGACCGAAGGGATGAAGGGGTCTGTAGGGACCACAAAGGCAATAGTGGCATCATCCCAGAGCCACACAGGGAGGTGCTGGGGGCTGGAGATCAAACCAGCTTCCCTTGGGAGCTGACAGCGAAGCCGGGGCTGGACAAGTCACAGGAATGAACTTTGGGGTAAGGAGAAGCAGGTGAAGCTCATGTGGGCAGCAGACCCCACGTCGTGCTGGGTGCTCAGCCTGGGCAAGGAGGAGCCCAGCGAGGGAATCTGGCTGGAAGCAAAATCAGCTGGAGTCAGGGGGAGGAAAATGCTCCGGGAAACAGCGTGTGAATTGCTGAGGGCTGTGTGATCTGAATTAGTGAGGTTGTTGCAGTTGTCTCCGTCCAGGGGCGGTTGTGGCCCGTGGCTCTGCTTTAGCTGCAGGCACAGGATGAGCAGGGCTCACATGGGAGGCAGGTTCAGGGACCTGGCTAATGAGCAGCAGAATGTTAAGCACCTTTCACTGTCATTAACTGGAGGAGTGATTGGAAGCACTTGTGAGCTGCAGCCCTGAAGAACAGGAGCCACAAAACTGGAGCAGAAGATGAATCCTGGGGGTTTCACTGGGAAATTGCTGCTGGCAAATCCTTCTCCTTCCAGCTAAAGAAGCTGCTGCCCACAGGATGCCCCTGGGTTAGGTCTGACCGGATGAAGACAACAGCTCCTGCCACCATCGCTTGTTATGGCAGCGACACATGGGGTCTGCGTGGTGAGGGTCACGGGTGCTGATGCTGTAGTGGGGCACAGGGATGCAGCGCATCACAGCTGCCTGCTCACTCCTTTTCTTCCCAGCCCAGAAGAGCAGCAGTAAAGGAAGGTTATGGCTCCATAGACATGCAGGTTTGTGCCCTGTACAAGTCTGTGAGAGGAGATGGGCTGCCCCCAGCCTCATGGGACAGCCTCCCTCAGGCTCCATGGTCCTCGCTCCATCGTCCGTCACAGACTCACCCCCGCACCATGAGCAGGATGCAGTGTGGACAGTGCCCAGGTTTACAGCAGCACAGAGCAGAGGGCTCACTGCAGGGCTGGTGGGTGATGGCCATGCAGAGCAGCCCAGCATGAGGGAAACATGATGGCGGGGGGACTGTCCAGGAAATTCCCAGTTCCTGTGAGCACCCCGTCTCCTCTACCATCAATCATCTGTGGCTGCAAAGCCCAGGAAACCCCTTAATAATCCCAAATAGTCCCACAGGAAGATTTACAACAGCAACTGTAATTTATCTGATAGAAGCTCCTGAGGGCAGGGGAGTTTCCTCAAATAACCACATCCAAGGAAACCCTGAGCAGGGAGTTTCCAGCTGGAGCCTTACAGACTCCCTAGACCAAGCCTGAGGAAATGCAGATCCATGGGATCCCCTGAGCAGGTTGGACGCTGACTGCTCCTGCCACAGCCCGGCAGCAGGAGCGAGGGCAGGAGAACCCTGCAGGGAACAAGCAAAGTGAGGGCCAGAAAGCATCTGGGCTGAGGCATCTCTGGACCCATGCAGGGTTTAGACACTGCTTCTGCTGCCCACAGAGGACCCCATCACCTCCTTGCAGTTTGCTCCAACAAAGAGCGTCTGATACGTGGGAGTTTCAAGACCCCTGGAGCTGGGGTCCTGCGGTGCCCTTGGGCCTGAGCAGAGGTGTCCAAGCGCTCACCTGGGTTCAGAGCTGCTCTTCACATCCTGCGCTGGGAAGTCAGCTTTAACCTGACCTGCCAAGCTGATCCTTAAGGCACTGAATTCTGCCTTGATGCTAGCACTGGTTAATTACCCGTGCATGCTCACAGCCTGAGCAAGGCCTTCACAAGTCTGTTCCTTCCCCTCCAGCTGCCTGCAGGCTCTGCATTTCACAGGGGCATAGGTGTGCTTCAGCCAGGAGGGGAAGGACGTGTGCTGCCGCATTAGGGTAACTCCCTCTCCTTCCTGCTGCAATGGATCCGGCTGGGAGCCAGCAGAACTTGGGGTTCCAAAGGGGTTCCCTGCCCACCACCAGCAGCTCCAGCTCCTCTCTGGTTTGCTGCCACCAGAGACACTCAGCAGCTGAGCTCTGCTTCTCGCCTGCGTCGCAGCATGGCAAGGCTGGGCTGACACCTCTGTCCCTGCAGGACCTGGTGGCTGGACCTGCATACTCCCCTTGCCTGGGTTGATTGGGTGTCACTGCCCACCATTAAATCCTTCCGAAAGACCTTTGGGAGCATAAGTGATGCTTTTACTGCTGGTGTGACTCTACAGCCTTCAGATGCTCAGTGTCAGAGAATATCACGCCCTTCTTGGGCATGAGATAGCTGATGCAGGCAGAGATGGGTTTAGCCAAAGCATTTCCCAAAGCAATTGAACTTTGCTTCAGGCAGAGGAAATCTCTGCAAAATCAGAATTACTTTTGTGATATTCCTGAATCAACTTACGGGGATTTGCTCTAGCGCAGAGACAGACATATGAAGTTTTGCTCTAAAAGATGTGCATCTCACAGGGGGCTATGTATCTCAGAGTCTGAAGTGAGAAGCATCAGCGGCAGATGACCAAGATGGACATAAGGCCTTTGAATTCAGGTGGGGGAGCTGGGCCAGTTCCTTCTGGTAAAGAGTTACCTAGATGCTGATCTAGGACAGGACATCAGAAAGGTGATGGAATCTCTGGCCATGGAGGGTGTTAAGACTCAGGTAAGCAAAGCCATGGGTGATCTCATCTTTTATTTGTCACCAATGTGGCGGTAGGAAGGGACCTCTGGAAATCTCCAACAAACCTCCTCTGGTCCCTTCCCACCAGCACTTCAGCTCTATAGCGAAGGTGTTAGAATGACTTCCCAAATGCTATTTGCCAGAATTCTCATCCAGGAGGGGATTTGTTTGTGTCTTGCTTTACTGTTTCCTAACAACTGTCCCGCCTACAGCAATGAGTCATTTAACCACCCTTAGGTGTTTTTTTTATGCCAACTGACCAAAAAGTGGCTAATCTGAAAATAAGCTGCTTTGGTTCTCTGGTCAGAAAGTACCAATTAATTCCCCCTTTACAGACATTCTTCACGCAGAAGCCAAAGTGCTGCTCTGGAAACTCTTTGCTATATCCTCTGGGGAGGATATAGCAAAGGATGGTGTTGGTTGGCCAAAGTTTGACCAGCGCAGGATGAAAACTAAAAGATCAAGTTCAGGCATGCCTGGTGGCCAGGATAGGAGTAGGTAGGACCAGGGAAAGGGGCAGGCACTGCAGAGGAATACTTCACACGTGTTGACCTACAAGCAGAAAAAGGATCTGAAGATGTGGCTTGGAGCAAGTGAGAAATTATAAACCCTGCAGAGAACTAAGCTTTGTCTCACTAGGAAGAGCATAGCGGCATACTGGTCCGGGCAGAGGACATGGAGGAGGCGTGGAATGGGATGGGTGTTAGCTCTGTGTCCCTTGTCTGTGTCCTTTGTGTTTGATCTACACGCGTGCGGCGCCAGGTAACTCCGGCGCGCACCAGCAGTGCTGATGATGCTGCGGGCTCTCCCACCAGTGAGTCCGTGCGGGCTGGTGTCCCCCATGACCAGCGGGAGACGGCAGCATCTGGGGAAAGCCAGGAGCACAAAGGGAAGGCGCCAGCCGGACAGCACAGGGCACCGGCGCCCGTGCTTCAGCGGGCACAGCGCGGGGCGCGCCAGCACCTCCCTGCAGCGCGGCGAGCGGGCCGGCTGCGCGCGGACCTCGCTGGGCTCATCAGCGCTGGGCCCCAGCACAGCTCATTAGCTCCAGCAGCGGATCCTTTCGGTGCCGGTGCCGGTGCCAGAGCCAACACGCCCGGAGCACCTCAGCGGGCACGAGGGTGACTGCGCTCTGCCATTCCCGCTCCTCTTCCCAAGCAGCTCTCGCTTTCCCAGGCAGAGGTGGCCACGGGCGGCGCAGACACCCACGGCCGAGGCGCTGCCGGGCGCCGAGCCGGAGGAGGGGCCGCCGGAGCGCTGCTGGAGCAGGCCCCGAGGGGGCCCGGCTGTGAGGGGCTCCAGCACCCCCCGGGAGCAGCGCTTCCCCCTCAGGCCCGCGGCCTTCCCCCACGTTCCGCCGGGCGCCTTCGCACCTCCGAGGCCTCAGGCGACCCCCGCGGGCGAGGCCTCGGGGCCGGGCCCGCAAAGCCCGGGGGCGGGGCGGGCGGTGCCGGCCGCAGGCCCCGCCGGGGACCGGGCCGGGCTCCGGTTCACATCCGGGGACCGAGCGGCGGGCGCGGACGTGGAGGGCGCGGGCGGGGCGGCGGCGCGCGGGGGCGGCGGCGCGGCCAATCACCGCCGCGCTCCGCTCGGTGCAAACAGGAGCACAATGGAGCGAGCGGCGGGCGCGCTGCAGCCAAGCTTGGCGCGGGCGCCGCGAGGCTGACGGGCCCGCCTGCCAATGGGAGCCGGCGCACGGCGGCGGGCAGCCAATGGGCGCGGGGCGGGGGCGTGCCCGGGCGAGGTTAGGGTGTCCTTGCAGGGTGCTGGGCTAAACTTCACCAAATAATAGCTGTTTGTATTGGGGCGGCCGAGGAGCCATTTTAGGTAAGTTCGGACCCCAACTTTGCCGTCCGCCCGCCCGGCGCCGCCGGCGGGGCGCAGCGGGGCGGGGGGCGGCGGCGGGGCCGCGTCGGGGCGGCGCTATGAATGAACGCGGCGGCGCGGGCCGGGCGGAGGGCGGCAGGGCTGGGGCGGCCGCCGGGCCTGTCATGGCTCCGGCTGCGGGGACGGGCCGGCGGAGGGGCGGCGGCGGCTTCGTCCCCCGCTGTGGGTTCCTCCTCACGGCCCTTGCCCGCCCCCCGAGGCCGGCGGCAACGCTGTGGTGGTGGGGGGGGCCGGGCCTACCCGGTGCCTGGCAGGCAGGTCGGGGCCCGGCCGGCAGCTCGGGGCCTGGCGCCCCCCTTGTAGCCGCGGGGCGTGCGGGGGGCCGGGGGCGGGGCGGGCTCCCCCCTGTGCTGCTCGGAGGCTCCTCCCGTCGGGAAGGGGGGGAGCGAGGCCCCCCGGCCCCGCAGCGAGCGGCGCGACCGTGGCGGCGGGCGAGATGCGGGGCGCCGGGAGCTCGCCCGCGGGGCGCCGCTTTCCGCCGTCGCCGCGGCCGCAGTGCTCAAGAACATCGATAACTGAGGCTTTAAACTTGGCGGGCGGGGGAGAAGCGGGTCCGTGTGCGAGCCGGGGGCACGGCTTCCCCGCGGGCCGGCCTCCCGCTGAGCAAGGGCACCCGGGGCGATGGAAGGGGGCACTCGGTTTAAAGGGCCGTGACGGGCTCGTCCCTGTGCTCGGCGGGTCCGTGCCGCCGCTGGCGGAGCAGACGCGGGGCTGTTTGTGACATTGCAGCCATGTCACAACAGAGGCATCGCAGTCACGTCGGAGCCGCGTCTCGCTCGCTGCAGTCGCCGCGCCGCAGCCGCCCCGCGCAGCCTCACGCGTGGTGCGCGGTGTTTGCGCGGTGTGTGCGCGGTGGGGCTCCCGCTGCCGCTCACTGGCGTTGGGGTGGGTTTGGGGCTTGGTTCCTGAGGTTCACAGGGTAAACTCTGTGCATGAAACGCAGGCAAGCGGGAAGGTGAAGAGAAATCCTCTGCCGGCATCGCCGCCCCGGGTGCACGCCCCGCCGGGAGCAGCGTTTTCTCCGTTTATCGATTCCCTTTCCTGATAACTATGCTGAACTCGAAGCGAAGTCGGGACCACGGAGGTCGGGCAGGCTGCCCCGGCACACGGCTCTGCTCTGGCTGCGACTGGCCTTGGATGTGGTAGAGCTTTCCAGTGTTTTTGCTATGAAAAGTGCTTGATTTCCTTCTTCAGTAAGTTGGGATGGTCCTAGCCAGAAGCTCTGCCTTTTTTTTGTTGTTTCCCTCTTGCTTGGGAAGTGCAGCAAATGCCTTTGGGGGTTGGAGAATGGGGGGGGGGAGATGGTTCATATGGTTGTGCAAAGTGTCCTGTAAATCTCTTGCACCCCCCTACAGCCACTGGCCTCCCTGGCACCATTCAGGGCTCCTCAGGGGCAGGCAGATGCGGTTGGAGTTGTTGGGTCTTTATCCCTCACCCATTCACTTGTAGGGCCATGGATATTTGGCAGCTGGTGCTGCCTGTATCCTTTGAAGTGTTGTGAGGTGAGCTGGGTTAGGGTGATGCAGAGCAGAGGGTGCGCTGAGCTCTGCCAGTGTTTTCCCCACTGCCGTGAAGTGTTGCTGTTCCTTTTGGGCCCTGTTCAGGTGATGGCACAGGAGTAGGTGCTCCCTTACCATTCCTCGCTCTTGTTTACCTCATTCATGCGGGGGCTCTGCTCTGCTGCTTTGCAGAGAAATCATTGTTTTGGTCCAGCTGTTGAAGTATGAAGCAATAACAGCATATTTTTACTCTGGGAGTGAATTCTTCCTGGAGTAAATAGGCTGTTTCTCTCGAGGCTTCTGCCCTTCAGCTGGGCTGGTTTTGTTCAGGGCTGCCATTGAGTTCCTTTCCCACTTGCTTAGTGGAAAATTGATTCCTCTTCCACTACAAAGCTTCATGGTCTTGACTGTTTGCTCTTGGAAGAGCTAATTCTGCTCGTTGTCTCCCAAATTGGTACCACTGCCTGCGCCTGGGGGCTCTTCAGGAGCGTGGGACTTGCTGCTGGGTTTCCTTCCCTGCAGCAGTGGTGGGGTAAAGCTGCCTGAATGTTGCCCCTCGAGTGCTTCAGGCTGTAAAGCATAACTAGCAGAGTTGCATCCCATCAGAATGTCTGTGTATACCTTGTGCAGCTGAACTCACAGTAAGAATCCTTCAAATGAAACCCAGAGTCAGTGAGAGGACTTGGAGACAATTCTCTAAGCAGCAGCACTGATTGCCCTGTTGCTGAGAAGGCAGTTGCAGCCCCTTCTAGCTGCAGGCTAGTATGGATGTGTTAAAAACTAGCCTTTGTGTATCTGAGAAGCTAAAGCATGTGATTAACACGTGTCTCTTGTGGAAGGTGCTGTTGGTGTCCCTCCTTACCTTGCTCTGAGTGCTGCTGGCTGGTTTGGTAGCTTGTGCCTTTTAAAGGGCTTGAGTTTACCTTTCCCTTTGTTGTCTTATATATTGGCACTGGGGGAGACTGCCTCTGAGCTGCTGGTTTCTGAGCAGCTGGCCCAGGATATGCCAGTGTTAGCCCCAAAGGACAGTGCTGTGGTTATCTTTGGGGCCTGTGATTTCTAGTGGCTTGGTGGAGGAGGCTCTTAGAGGAATATCTTGTTTTCCTGACTACTTTTTACCATATTTCTCTAACAGGAAGCAAATCTCTGCCCTCTTTCCTCATCTCAAAGTGTAGTCTCAGTACTTTTTAAGATTCAGTTTTCCTTGAGAGATCTGTTCTGTTTTCTCAAGAGCTTATCCAAACACACAGACTTGTACAGGTGGCTAATATAAAGTGTCTCACTTCAATGGTTTGTGTTGTTTCAAGAGGGGTTTGCACAAGCAAGTGAACTTGGTTTTGTGAGGCGGCCCGGCTGAGAGCTCGGCTGCCAGAGCAGCTCTTTGTGTTCTGTGTAGAGCTGCGCTGGCCTGGCCTGTCTCAGGTTTGCAGAGATAAGAGCTGGTATCACGCACATCAGTGTGGAGGAGAAGCTTGTCCTTGTGAAGGAGGGGAGAGGGTTGATCAGCCTTGGTTCGGGAATGTGGACTCAGTGTGTTTGGTCTTGAAAGCAGCATGAAGAACGGAGGCTTCTCCAAAATTATCTTAAAGAGATGCTTGGCAAGCACGGTGCTGGAAGTCTTATTGAGCTTCAGGGGAGCCAAGAGGGTTTGTTGTCATTGCTCTTGTACATAGCAGTGAAAGCACTTCTCTCTCAGCCCCAGTTTCCTGCTTGGGCTAGTGGCATCATCCTCTGGTGGCTTTGCTCTGGTCTGTGAAAGCAGAGGCAGAGCTGGGGGCCAACAGGCCCTGTAAAGGGAGGAGAAGATGGTGAGGGTGAATGATCTGTGCGTAGTTAAATAGCAGTGTTTGTTGTGGGCAGTGTTGGTGACAATGCACGGGGTTTGCGTGGTGGTCCTCAGCACCCTAAACCGCCATGAAAGCAGAGTTATGCTTCACCGTGGGAGCAGTGTCAGCATCAGTGCCTGCATTGCCAGCATGTGGTGGTGGTGGGACTAAAATCCTCTTAAGGAAGCGCAGGGTCCCTGTGCAGTGTTGTGCTGCGATCCCAGCACTGCCAGTGCCTCCAGCGATCCTTCAGGACACAGCAGAGCTGGGGAAAGCCGACCAAACTGTTGGGAAAGGGGGAAAACTGTGGTGCTGCGGTGTCAGCGTGTGGCGTGAGGAGGCTCTGATTTTGCTTTCTAATGTCTCAGGCTGGTGCAATGTGTTTTCCGTGCGATAGGACAATGCCTTCAACTTTCCCTTATATGGGAAAATCTGGTATGCAGCCGAGCAATCTGCCAATATGTGGCTATTAATTTTTAGCATTGTTATGGTGGATGTGTCCAGTCAGCCTAAGTAGCAGGAAATACCTGGCACGCTGTGGCTGCGCTTTAAGGTTTGAGACAGGTCTCTGACCGATATCCGGGGAAAGGTTGTGGCTGCGCTCTGGGGAATGCCTGAGCTCACCCGGCTCCTTGGGAAGACAGCTAAAAGCTGGGAGAGTTTGGTGTCTGGATTAAGGCTCCTGCCATACACTGCCCTTGGGCCCAGTGCTCAGGGAGGATCTGGGTGTTGTGGTTGTGTTGGCACCAAGATCACTTGGCCCATCCTTCCCACAGCAGAGGAAATGCTGCCTGGAGGTTAAGGGGTGCATGCTGTTTCCATGCTGCAGCCTGTTGCCTCTAGGGGATGCCCAGCCTGTAGTGAGTATAAATCCTGCTCCAACAGGAGCAAAGCACTCTTTTTCAGTCCAGAAAAGAAAGTGAGAAGTGTGGGAACCGAGTCCCAGTCCCTCTTTGTTTTTCACGTGGGCGCTGGAGATGCACTTGCAGAGGTGTGTTGCACATCAGTCACATTTCCAGCCCTGGTTTTCCCCTGAGAGATGCTGCTCAGTTGCAGTCTGATGGTGATACTGTTAACATCTGTCCTAGGAGGTACAGCATCTCTTGTGCAGTCCTGTCTTCACCCTAACTTCACACAGCCCTTAATGTTGCACTAGGATAGGTAGTGTTAGCTGGTTGCTTGCTTTGGTGTGGAGTTGTTTTTGTTTTGGGTTGGGGTTTTTTTGTGTGTTTTAACTGCTGAGATTAAATTCAGCTCTCTTCTGGCGCAGCCTCCTGCGCCTTCTTGTCTGGCTCTTTCTGCTGTTCAGCTGGGTTATGGGAAGTCTGGTTTGAAATGCAGGTAGCTCATTGCATCCTTTTGGGGTAACTGCTGAAAGCTGGGGAAAGTTACACTTGGTGGTGTTAGTTTGCATAGTATTTGTGTTTCCTAAATGTTTCCATGAAAGTGTGGGATCTGTGAAGCCCTGCTTTGCCTTACAGTAACAGGAGGCAGTATCTGGGTGGAGGATCCCCCGCCCTTTCCCCTGGAGGTGTCTCAATTGAGTTTCTTTGAAGGCAGAAGGACTTCAGCTACCAGGTCGTCCACATCAGTAGCCACTGCTGAGAGCTTTGGTTCCTCCGTATGGCACTGGAAATAGCTGGTTGCTGTGTGGACATAGCTGAGTTTCCTTCACATAACTTGCAGTTGTTAAACCCCTCTTCAGAAGTCATGAAGGTAATTAGATAACCAAGTTGCTTATGTGCTTTCTGGTTTTCATTTTGTGCTTTAACTTGCAGTCCATGGCTACCTTTGAAGGTATATTCCAGTGTTAGCAATGTGTTTGTGTGCCATGCGCAGGAACAAGGGGATGCAAAGTTAGGGGCAGTTTCAACTTTTTTGGCATATAGGTAGGTGAGGTATTGGTTCTTTAAGAAACATTAATGCCTTGTTACATACGTGCATCAAGGCGGAATTAAAGTTAGTCCTTGATACGAGAATAAACATTAGTCCTTTGCTATAGACATGCTGTCAAAGCTGCTATTTTTGTGTGAGCTGCTGCCTTGAGTTCTCCAGGTCTTGTGCACAGAGCACCTTTAACCTTAAATGTTTCATCTGCTTTGGTTGAACTTAAAGCATACTTAAGATAAACTGAAGCTGAAGTGCTTGGTGGCTGTTAATTGCGGATTGGAGGAGAGAGAGCTATTCTTTTTTCTGTATACGTGCATGGTGCATCCTTGCTGCACCCGGTGCTTGTCTAGCTTGGGAAGGGTGTGGGAACACACAGTGTATTGCTCTTATTTGTATGCTCCTCTGCTTGTTGCTTTAGGGCAGGCAGAGCCCTGTTTCCCAGTGATCTTTCTGAGTCCCCATAGGGTGCCCCTCACCAGGGTATCTGAGCTTTTCCCGGCATGCACTTCCATGCATGCATAAAGGCAGGTTTCTCTCTTCCACTGCAGACAGCACACTGTGCTCTGTTTGTTCTCTGCACGGTGATGTTGTGAGGAGGCTGACTGAAGCAGGGCTTGCGCTGACTGAAGGTGCTGAGGTTTGTGGTTACCCTGATTTCTCCAGAGAAGCGGCTGTAGATTTGTGGGCCACTCGCAGTGACTGCTCCACCTCCTTGCTCCCGAGGGTGAGAATTTCTGTCTGAGAATACTGCTGCTGGTTTTGAGTTCGGTCAGCCCCACACTGTGCTTTGGGGATCAGGGTCCTGGATCTGGAAGGCGAAGGAAGGAGTGGATTGCTATGGGCACAGGCTCTTTTAAGCCTTATTAGTTGTAATTTCAATTAGAGTGGACTCTCCAGGAGCCCAGGTGACTCTGCAGGCTTGCAGGCCATGGGTCCTGCTGTGCCCACATTTGACAAGGCATAGCCCACTGTCTCTGGAGATGTGGTTACCCGCAGATGCTGCTCTCTGGTTTCTGGACAGGCTGAGCATGATGTTAGTTCTGCACAGTGCCCCTGAACCCTTTCTTGGACCCAGCTGTACCTCCTGCTCTTTCTGCCACCCTGTGAGAAGAAGATGTCTGACACAGAGCAAAGTGGATTTCTGGGCCTTGTTGCATGCTGGTTCCTCCAGAGACATCTGCTGAAGGAGAGGGTCAGAAAACGAGTGGCTTATCCAGGTATGGAGGGAGAGGAGATGTGAAATCCATGGCCTTCTGACATGAATGTGCAGAAGAGTGGGTCAAGACCTGGGTCTGTGGGACCTGTGCTCTGCTGTTGTGTTCAGAGTTTGCTTGCCTGGCCTTTGTGTTGCTGCATGTCAAAGGAGACTGATGTCTGTAGGCCTGCCAGGCAAGCAGAAAGAAGAGTCTGTTGGTAGCTTGGAGCCACTGATGCCATGTGCTCGCCTGCTGGGTAGCTTGACAACATTGGTGCTCTGCAGTCAGTGTGCTCTGGCAGGAGCGTTCTCCCTGTGCAAGCGTGGACCTCCAGCCTGGCGAAGCTGATGCTCTCTGCACTGCTCCCTGAGCTGGCCTCTGACTGAAGGGGCCTTTATCAGCTGGGACGGAAGGGCCTACTTCTTCATATGTGTGTTTGGTAGCATTTTATTAACAGCATGTCTAGGCAGGACTTTGGGTGCTTTGCTTGCTGTTTAAGAAGGCTATCCAAGTGTCTAAAAGAGTCCTGTGGAGGGAATGAAACCTGGTGCTGCTGAACTCCAAGCATTTGCACATGAGGAATCAACGAAATTCTTTTTGGCTCTTGTCTTGCTTTGCCCACCATGGCCGCATCTCATGCTTCAGGCGCTGAAGGCTGATTCCAGGCTATATCCCAGCGCGTGACAAGTGAGCAGCTCTGCTTCGGGCTAGGCGGCACTGCCCTCCTTCTTTCCGCCTCCCATGTTTCCTGATGTGAAAGATGCAAATGCAAGGAAGCATTGACATGATAGAAAGGAGTGGCTTCTTCCAGAGGGCATCTGAACTCTGGAGACAGTTCTATAAAGTAACTTCAGCTGAGATTGTGGAGAACTTGTATCCCAGAGGGTTAAATTGAAAATAAACTGGAAGCCTTTGGAGGTAAACATCCGGGAGTTCCAGCCCTTGGCCGGCAGAGCAGTTGAAGCAGAGGTATGTGTAAGGATGTGGACCTGAGGACCATAGGGTAGCAGCACCGCTTGTGAAGGGTGCTTTTGCTCTGCACTGCATCAGGAGAGTTTGCTATGTTTTGCTTTCTTTCCCTGTCCTTTAGGTAATTGGGAAACAGGCCTGATGCTTCCTTATGCAAGTTGTCAGGCCTGGAGAACAGCAGATTTCTGCCTGTTGCTATTTTGGGAGCAGGTTTGCTAGCTTCTCTTTGGACGTACAGGCAGAACAGCCATGGGACCTCACCACAGCATACAGGAAACTCCCAGCCTGTGGCTGTTTGGGATGTTGTCTTTCCCCAGTGTCAGGCACTGCCACAGGCCAGGCTCTTGCTCGCCAGCCTTTCTGCCCTTTTGGGGTGGGCTGGCAGTGCTGAAGGGCAGGGGCAGCCTATCCATGGCTAGGAGCTTGTCCCCGGTGGGGCAGCATGGAGCAAGTGATCTCTATAAGCTGGTGGTGGAGGTGTCCTGTGCTTTGGGAGTGAGCAGTGGAGCAAAATGTCCTTTTGCTTATGGAGACCTCTTCTACTCCCCTTCATTCCTCACTGTGTATGAGAGAGCACAGACCTGGGTGAGTTTTCTTTGCCATGTAGGTTTTGAGACTCTTAGGATCAGGCTGGCAGTGCTGCCAAGCCCAGAGGGGAGCTGCTCACTTGTCACACACTAGGATGTAGCTTAAGATCAGCCTTCAGTGCCTGAAGCATGAGATGTGGTCATGGTGGGCAGAGCAAGACTGGCTGTGGGCTCACCTCATGCACCATACAGCCTTCCCTGTCTGCTGCCTGTGCACAGACAAGGCATTTGGCAAAGCAGCAGCATCCATCCTGCTTGCAAGGCCCTGGAAGTGCTTATGATGCTGACTGTGCTCTTGTGGCCCAGCTGCTGGCCACGTTTCATGCAGCTCCTGGCTTGGGTGTGTTTCTTAGGGCACATCCCCATGGGCTGTTCGCTAGATGAAGCAGGGACAGGTTGGCCCGAGGGTGCAAAGCCTGTGTCACCCTTTTGTTTTGCTGTGGTTATAGCAGGAGGACAGCAGGGAATATTAAAGCTGGCAGGTACCAGCAGCAAACCAAAGGGGCGTGGGGACACCAGCTGGATGCTAGCGGGGTAAAGGCAATCCACAGGGAGTTTCAACTGGAAAAGACTGACATAAACACCTGAAGGAATGATTTTGAACAAGACTGGACTCTTGGCAGCGGGGTCTTGATCACCATTTGAAGCTGTGGCTGGTGGTGTTGTGCCATCCCAGCAGGAAATCTGCTGTGGGTGTCACGTGTGCTCTTCATATTTGTCTGCAGCCAGATCTTGAGGTGTGTTGCAAGTGCTCGTTTGTCTTCTCAATGGCCCTGCTGCGAAGGGCGATTTTTATCCCCATTCTACAGTTGGAAAATAGAGGCACAAAGGGCTCTGATTGCCTTTGAGGAGGTGTGTGCAGTGTGGCAAAGCTGTTTTCTGGCAGCTTGAGTTTGCTGTGCAGGATAATAACAACAGCAAGAGGGGAAGATCTGTATTTTCAGGAATGCCATCTCATTTTTTGGCCATCTGCCTTGGGATAGCTCGAGTTCAGTGTTCTTCACTGTAGCTCTTATAAAAGGTTCTTTTGAATTGGCCAGCTGTCAAGGTCTACCGGTCGAGCTGGCTTTTGTACACCTTTCATACTAATAAAGGTGCTGTGGGCTACATTACGTGCCTGGTGTCATCTTTACAGGGCTGGTGACCTTGAGGATAGACTTGGGCAGCGAAGTGAAGTTCTGCGTGCTTGTGCGTGAGAAATAAAAGGCAGCAGGAAAATGTGCAGAGTGTGCAGGGCCCTGGTTTCTGCTGAAGCCTCCATATCCCTCTTGATAGCTGGAGAGCAGCTGAGTGGCTTGCCCTGTTGTGAGGAGCCTCTGAAGCAGCTGGCAATAACCCCTCTGCTCCCACAGGAACGGTAATTGGGAAGAGGCTTTTCTGGGAAGTCTGGCTCGTCATGACTACTGGTCCAGGAAGCGGAGCCCATGATCTCAACTCTGCCCAGAGAAGAACCAGGCCCTTCAAAGAAGAGAGCCTGCTTCTAGCACTGAGTGTGTCCTTAGAGCTGCTTTGCCCCTTAATTACCCATCTAATGCGTAGCTGGGATTGTGCTGTCACTCTGACCTGAGGCTTTGCACGGTGTCCTTCTCTCGCTCCGTGCCTTGTGGAGGAGCAGATCGGGTGTACAGTCCACTGCTGAGGAAGAGGAGTTTGCTCACCAGGCATATTTTGGGCGCCACAGACTGGTCCTGCTGCTGTTACGAGAGGCATGCTTGTGGCTCCCAGCAGGCAAGGAGAGAGGCTGGGAGCTGTCAGCCTCCTACCCGCAGGGGGGTACTGGAGGGGTAGGAGAGCTGTGCTGGGGGCTGTGGAAGGGGCAGTCAGCCACAGGCTTTATGAGCCTGCACAGCGTGGGACTCTCTTGTGGCACATTGATAGGGGTACTGAGTTTTCCCTGAAAGTAACAAGTGTGGTGGGAATATGATGGGAGGAGTGGGAATGCTTTATGGCCACTGGCACAGCTGGCTCCCTGGACACCCCATTCATGCCCTTCCTTGTTGGCTTGCTAGTCAGCATGCCAGGGCTGGTGAATGAGTGCAGGGGAAACTTGGCATTGGTGATGGAGAAATGGCTTGTTAAGATTTGGCAGGCAGGGCAGTTTGGTCTGTGTGGTGGCCTGGGTTGTCTGCCACACCGAAGCATGCTTGTGTTTAATGGGGAGCAGAGGCCCTTTAAGTGCCACATCAGTGCTTTGCAGATGTGGCAGGAGCTTGAGCTGGTGATGCTCTTGGCAACACAGGCAAATTGTGCTGGTGGAGTGCTGGCCTTCAGAGAACTACCATGGGCCCCTTGCACATGTTTGTGCAAGGAAATCCTGGCCCTCAGCACCACGAGGCTGGGCAGACTTGACCTACCTCCCTTCTCCCTTCCTTGTCTGCACAGGGACCGGGCTGTAGAGATGTGTTTCACTTTTCCTCTGTTTTTTGCCTTTTTGATGTTGAGGATTGAAATCCACTGCTTGAGGCTTGTGAGCTACTCTTTGGAGTGAGACTGTTGGCCTACTGATCAGAAGACAACAGGCATAGGCTTGAGAAACCTGTCTTGCTCACACCAGAGCAGCAGAGCGATGGTGTGAGATAGGGGATGCAGCTAATGCTGGGTGTGTCCCCACTCTGCGGTGCTATGTCCCCTCCTTTTGAGCTGGCCATGAAGGTGATGAAATACATTCTGGGGTGAGCTCAGACCTGGTTTCCTTCTTAGCAACAAGCTGGAGTGCTGTATCTTCATGCACAAGGCCAGGCATGGCTTTGTGTTTCATGATGTGCCTTCGCTGGACAAAACCAAAGCTCTGCAGCTTCCTCACCCTTTGTGCTGCTGGTCCCTGCTTGCTGCTGTGCTCACTGGAGTCTGAGCGAGCCCTTGGTTCTCAGCCCTGTGGCACTGTGCAGCTTTGAAATAGCTGCTGAAGGTCATTGTGGTTACGGTCTTGGTCTTGGTCTTGGGTTAGGAGCTGCATTTGAGAACTCCCCAGAAAGGAGCTATTGCTGGTTTTGCCACGTGAGCTCATCAGGAGAGTCATGAAGTGCAGCTGACTGAAGCTGCATTACCGGTGACTGCATCCAGCCTGCGGGTGCTCTCTTGCTTGCCGGGTGCCAACAGAGCATCCTCTGTGCACAGGCAGTGGCACTGTCCCAAGTGTCTCCCTGGGGTCTGTGACGTGGCTGAGGGCTTGCCTGGGAGGGCTTGGGCGCACAAGTGTTGGTGCTGAGCTGTCTTTTTGGAGAGGAAACACTGTGCAGCACTGCTGTATTCCTTGTCCTGTGGAGCAAGGAGGTTGTGGCTGTTTCTTGCCTTCCCATCAGTCTTGTTGCCTTGTGGGATGGCGGAGTTGGGTATCCGTGAAAGGCCAGCATGGTCTGGATTGCCACATGCACTGGGTTTTCACATCAGCAGATCTCTTGGCTCCCCTGGACCCACAGAGAACAAAGTTAATTCCCTAATTCCCCCTCTTCCCCTCTTTTTAAGATTAAACCATTTTAAGAGCAGAAAATTGCTTGGAGCAGAGTTGTGACCCCCTTGGGGCTGGCTGTTGGTGTGATGCTCTGCCCAGGATGCCCTTGACATGTGCACCCGCCTGAGGGGTGTTTGCTCCCTGAATCTGGGTTATTTGAACCTCTTTGTGTGCTCCTTTCTCCCCGTGCTCCCTTCTTCCTGCTGTGTGCCCTGCTTGGAGAAGTGGGACCTGTGCCCCTGCCTGTGGGGTCTGGGGAGCAGTGAGGACGGGTTAGGGCAGCTCCGAAACGACGCCCATTTGGCTGCTCAGCAGTGCCTCTGCAGCTGGGATGCTGAAGGGGGTCTTGCTTTCCATCGCTGTGTGTGTATGGAGCTGGGAGGCTGCCTCTCTGGAGCCTCTGCTTGGGAAGGAGAAATGTAAGCCGTGTCTGCCTCGCAGCAAGCTCGCAGGCTCCCCAGCCCCCTGCCTCGCTGCTGCTGCTGCTTCTCTCTCACTAAACTCCTGGGTTATTTTTAACTTGGAAAAATTACAACCCAAGATTTGCATTCTCTACCCCCAGTGGAGGGCTGGAGGCAGGATGTGGGGGAGGCACTGCGGAGGGCTGGGAATGCGGCTCACGCTCCGCAAGGCCCGTTTCCAAGGGGCTCCTGGCCCTGCAGCACTGTGCCTGCCGGGCGCCGCATGCTCGCCGAGCTGCGAGGCTGCGCACGGGGGAGGCCGCTTCCCCGCTCCACGCGGCTGGAGTTCCAGCCTGGATTCCCATGGCGAACGCAGGGAGCAGCTGCAGACACATAAACAAATCCTGCTGCAGCAGGCGGTGGGGAAGGAGCCGGGCTCCAGGCTGCCAGGCTGCTTGCGTGACAGCCTGTGGACAGGGGCTGGATGCCTCCTTCAAAGAGCATCCTGCAGAGAAGCTCTGGGGTGATGGAGCGGGTTGTGGAGGAGCAGGCTGGGTTGCTGTTTTGCCCAGTGGAGGAGGCTTTGCTGGGCCACGCAGCCCTCCCTAATTCAGCTTGTTGGGAGGAGCCAGGGAGACACTGTCACTCTTGTGCTGTATTTCTCTTCTCCCTCCCCTAGCTCTGCCCCCTCAATGTTTTGCAGGCAGCTGTCTTGTCGGTGCTCGTCTCCCCTGCCTGGATCACTCAGAGTGAGCAGAGCACCTCTCTGAATCCAGTGGCAAGGTGATGTTTCTGCAGAGCCCATTCTCTGTGCAGCCCACAGGAGTGTAGCTGCCAGAGTCCCTCTGGATTGCACCACAGATACTCAGTGCTTCAAGCTCCAGTAGCTCTGCCGGCTGAGATGTGTTTGTGCAGCCCTGCCTGGAAACAGGAATTGATAAGGTAGCAAGAACCAAAAAGCACCAGGGGACTGCAGATATCTGCGTGTCTCTGCTGTTTGGTGCCTTCGAGAAGGGTGTTGGTCGAGCCAAGTGGATGGTGGACAGTGCAGGCTCTGAGCTCTGCTCTCGGTCTGTCCCAGCCGGACCCCTGGGTCCTCTCCTGCTGCTCACCTGTGGATGCATCAGGTAGGGAGGGTGGCTGATGCTTGGTTATCCTCGGGCTTGCTGTATGCCTTGCCAACAGCAAAGCTGCTGAGGGTGGAGAGTGCTCTGGAGGCCTGTCTGATGGGCAGGCTTTGCCAGGCCCTGGGGACCACTGCTTCAGCTTGCCTGGAGGAGCCTGCCAGAGCCCATCAGTCCTGGCCTGTCGTCTGCTGCTCCTAGTGCTCCTAGTGATTAGGGCAGGAGCAGCAGGGAATGCAGCAAACCTCGTGGGAGCAATGGCCAGTTCTTATTCTCCCAGCTGTCCTCAGGCAGATGCAGGCACTCTTGCTCCTTTGGGAACTATCTGTGTTTGCTTGCCAAGGCTGGTCGCTTACCCCAGCACACTGATCCAGCCTGACCCCACACGCTTCTGGTCAGTGTGCTGATGCAGGAGGCTCTTCTGGCTGCGGGACACTGATGCTGTGCTTCTGACCAGTGCCAAGTACCAGGACTCGGAGTTCCTGCTGGAGCAGCAGTATTAGTGCCTCAGCTCTGCAAAGCCTGACCCTGGTACGAAAATGATGTGGCTTGGTGTCATCTCTGCATGGTAGGGAATGGCTACTGACTATTCTCCCTTTAAGGCTGTAAGGTTTGTTGTCAGGCATGAGACACTGCTCCATGCTTGAGCCAAGGCCTGCTGCCCTGATGAAGCGCTGGGGAGCAGAGCAGCTCTTGGGCTGCCAGGGCTGGAGCAGCACCTATTCCCCCCAAAGAGCTGCTTCTGCAGCCAGTATGGGGCAGTGGGGATGTCCCTCCAGAATGGTGTGCACACAAGGATAGCTGCTGACACTGGTTGGTGGTGTGAGGCAAAAAAAAATCCAGGAGGCTGTCTTCTGAAAGCATGTGATTGCCCCATTGCCTGGTGCCCTTTGTTGCTGCCTTGTGCATGGAGGTACTGAGCAGGGCCCTTGTGCTGTGGCTGTGGGAGCTGCTGGCTCCTGTTCTAGAGAGATCTGAGTCTTTGCATCAGTCTGTTCTTTGACCTCTGCCAGCCCTTACAGGGCAGGTTAGCACAGCTCTGGTACCAGAGCCTGGCTCCACTTGGGTTAGCTGCAGTCCATGAGCCTGGCTTGTTGCTGGCCTGCAGGCCTGGGCAGCAGGTTTGAACCCGTCTCCCTGACTGATCTTTATCCCTTCAAGCTGTTCCCAAACACTGAGGGGACACAGCACTTGTGAGGAGTTCCAGCAGAGCAGACCTGCTTGTCTGAAAAGCAATAACTTCATGGCATGGCTGTGCAGTTCTCTTCCTTATCTCCCTGCCTTCCCTTTGGGGCTGCGTGCAGAGTGCTGTGCCTGTTTGGGATCTGTATTTTCAAGGGATGCCTTTCTGTAATCAGAACTGTAGGAGGGATGAGAGTTCTAGATACTTCTCTGGTTTGCAGTAAGCAGAGGGGCCTCCAGCTTGAGGTGTGGGGCTCCTATTGCTCTTGAATGTCTCTGAAGCACTGAATGAGTTCATCTTCCATTCTCCATGTAGGAAAAGCATCACTTCATGGTGATGCGGTGTGCATGCGTAGGTGCAGAGTGGCTTGGTTGTGTCAGCAAGTGTTTGCCATGGCTACGGTCTGAAAATCAGAATTGAAATGTGTTGTATAGTGGCACGTGTCCACTGACAAGTGACTGTGGTGCCTGGGGCTGCAACCCAAGGGTGCTGCCTGTTTCTGCTCCTTGCTGCGGCAGCTTTGGAGGGGCTTTGGTGCAGAATTCCTGCTTGGAAAGTAAGAAGAAAGAGTGCAGGTTTTCTGCATGTGTTATCACTGGCATTTCGGGCACATGGGTGGACATGCTTACAGGCACTTGTGGGTGCCCCTTGGCCTTGGAGAGGTGGCTTGTGAGCATTGCTTGCTCCTTGAATCCCAGCTCCTGTTGTGCTTCCTTCTTCCCTTGGAGAAAGCCACATGTCTCTTTTGTTCCTCCTTCTGAAGAGAATTTGCAGTCTTTAAGGACCTGATGGTTGGGTGGTGTTTGTTTTAACTGCACACATTGTTTCCTGCCTGCAGCTTTTTCCTACAGATGAAACCTGTTCTTTTTTCCCTTTTGAAGAAGGAAGCCACCTGCCTCTTGCCGGCAGCTGAACGTGGCACTGTACTGCAGGGATGTGCTCTAATAAAGTAAAAACAGCCTCTGCCGTGCTGAATAAGGAGCTTTCTTGGGCAAATGCCATCAGTTTCTGCAGATGCTGGTCTCCTTTGTCTGTGTTTGTAGCGCTTCTGACTGCTGCTGACCAGCCTGTGGGCAGGACATGGGATGGACAGGCAGGGCTGGGCTTGCCTGGGGGAAGCCGTGTGATGGGCAAGGGAGCACCCCTGGTCCAAGGGCTTGGAGAGAGCTTGGACATGAAGCAAAGCAAAGGCAGGACTGTTCGGAGCTGCTGACTCCCACCTTCCTCACCACACTGCAGTTGTGATTTCCCTGCAGGAAATGAAAAGTTGCTCTGTGCATAAAGGCTGTGAATAAAACTTTCTTTCTGAAGTGCCTCCGTGTGTCTGTGCCTGAGTGGCTGTTGGAGCATCTGTTCCTATTGGGATGCAAAATGCTTGAAGGGATGGTGCTGGAAGTCTGCAATGGGGCAATGCCAGCCTGAAGGCAGAGATTGTACTTTGCATGTTTGTAGTCATATGTGGGGCCTGTCCTTGGTGGTGATTGTGTAGGTATCTTGGGAGCTTGTGCCAAGGTTGGGAAGCGGGAAGGGATGAGGCAAGGCTGGATATGTCCCCAAGGGAAAGACAGGGGCAGCCCCTCACTTGCCATGTGCTTTACTGCTTTTGGGGACTGCTCCCAGGTCATATGAGTCATAGAATCATTTAGGTTGGAAAATAACCTCAAGGTCATGGAGTCTAACTGTAAACCTAATGCTGCCAAATCCAATGTTAAACCATGTCCCTAAGCGCTACAAATACACATCTTTTAAATCCCTCCCAGGACGGTGATTCCACCACTGCCATGGGCAGCCTTTTGCAGTGCTTGACAGTCCTTTCAAAGAAGAAATTTTTCCTAATATCTAATCTAAATCTCTTCTGGTATAACTTGAGCCCCTTTCCCCTGTTCTGTTGCATGTTATTTGGGAGAAGAGACTGACCCCACCTCACTACAGCCTCCTTTCAGGTAGATGTAGGGAGCAATAAGGTCCCCCCTGAGCCTTTTCTTCTCCAGACTAAACAACCCCAGTTCACTCAGCTGCTTCTCATCACACTTGTGCTCCAGACCTTTTACCCGCTTCATTGCCCTTCTCTGGACCTGCTCCAGCACCTCAGTGTCCGTCTTACAGTGCGGGGCCTAGAACAGAGCCAAGGCTTCATCCCCTGCGCCATTCCACCAAAGCACTTGTCCTGCTGGGACCCCAAGAACCAGCGGTTTAGCTCACTCTCCTCTGTGTGTGTGTTGTATTATCAGCAGGGTATCTTGCCATGTATCTTGGTGATCAATGAGCCCAGCCTTTTTTGGGGGGATGCATTGCAAAATCAGCTGGACTTTCGGGTGTGAGAACCCACCAACAGAATCTAAAATGCAAATAAAGCATCAGCTGAGAGTGGCTAGGACGGTGCAGCCTCATCCTGCTGCCTGCTCCTGGAATATGTAACCTGTGGGCACAGTCCTCTGCTGCTTGTTACACATGCTGCACCTTCAGCTTGTTGGCTGTGGAAGCCGTCAGACTTGTGGCCAGTCTAATTACGGCTCCTTCCTGCGAGATACGTTTTAATGTAGCTCTCTCTTAGGTGGTGTTGGTGCTGTCTGTGATGAAGCTCCTCCATGCAGTCGGAATAATCCTTGTCTGGCTCTCGCTGTTTTGCAGTGCAAATCTTTGCAGTGCCTCAGGCTGCCTTTTTTTGGTAAGGTTTCAACGAGAACAGATGTTGGTTTTGAGGAGGAGGTTACAGAAAAAGGCAAAATTTGATCCTTTACCTGTCCTTCTAACAATTCAGCCGGCCTCAGCAGAACGGCAGCCTCTCAAAGCAAACAGTTGGTTTTCAGAAGTGCTGTTTGTTACTGTGCTCTGTTCCCTTTGTACCTGAGCGAAGGAGGGCAGAAGCCTGGTACCACGGCTGGCTCTGTGTTACCTTAAATGGAGAATGTGTTTGTCTCTCAAACCTAGTTCTCCTTTTCCTGCTGAGCCTTAGACAAGGAGCCCCAGGCATCGCATGGGTAAAGATTTCTCCCATCCTAAGTGTCTTGGCTGCTGCCTTCCAGCCCCACTTCAATGGCAGCTCTCATCCTTCAGTCCTATCCCTGGCCTTCATTTGCTGGGGAATAGGTAGGCATGGCCCCAAAACCATGAGGCTTCTTCTAGTGCAGGTCTCCTGACTGTTTCCTTGTGGCAGCCCCTTTCCAGCCCCACTCTGCCTGCAGCTCCAGGCTTTCTCTGAACCCAAACTCCACTTCCTCAGGGGCTGCTGAGCCATTTTCCGGACCTAAGATCTCTGTAAGCCTCAGTCTCTTTGCAGGCCTTTGGCAGCCCATATCCATCCCTGCTCCAATTGCATCTCTAGGCTTTCTCTTTCCGTCAGTGTTACCCTAACCCTGAACCTTTTATAGCTGAACCTTTTGACAAGACCTGCTGGTCAAAAGATGATTCTCAGCCAAGGTCTCTTAGCCACCTAAAATAATCTCTGGCAGCCCATTTCTAACCCTGTCCCAACTGGAACCCTGGGCTTTCGCTTTCTGTCAGCCTTAAACCTAGTTCTCGCTTCCCATCTGAGCCTTAGATGTGGAAACTGGGTTGAAAGTGTTCTCCCAGCCCAGGTCTCTTGGCATCCGGAGTTCAGCAGCAGTTGTGGGCTTTCAGGCTCCCTCAGCCCTAACCTTAACCCTGGCTCTATCTCTCATTTTCTCACAGAACAACAAAAAAGGCCCCATAGCCATTGCCCAGATGGAAACAGGGATGCAGTGCAGATCTCAGTAGCCCCTGCAACCTTTCCTTTCCATGCAGACCCCGACCCTAGGAGCTGTTTTCCAGCTGAGCCTCTGAGCCATTTCCCAGCCCTTTTGGCAGCCCCTCTTCCCTTTGGCAGCCCCTTTCCAGCCCCACATAAGCTCTAGATCTTCTCTTTCTCTGAACCCTAACCCTGGTTTTCCAGCTGAGCCTTAGCCAAGCACCCAGAGGTTTCCATGATGAAGCCTTCCTCCCAGGTAAGGCCTTCTGCAGCCCCTGCTTCACCCTGCTGCTGCTGCACCTCTGGGTTTTCATAGCTGTAACCCTGATTTTCTGGGGAAGCTATAGAAAGGTCTAATACCAATTACCTGGATCAGTGATTTCTCCCAGCCCAGGTCTCTTGGCAGCTGCCAGGTACTTTTACAGCCCCTTTCCTGCTCTGCTCCAGCTGCAGCTCTGGACTTTATTTGTCTCAGCATCATCCCAGCCCGTATCTTTCAGCTGAACACTGGACAAAGTCATGCCTGTGGAAGGTTGCTGCAAGCCCAGGTTTTTAGCAGCCCCCAGCTTTCTTTTAGCGAGCCCTTTCCAGCCCCTCTTGAACTGCGGCTTTTGTCTTTCTCTCAACCCTAACCTTCACTGTGCATCTGAACCCCGGGGAAGAGCTGCCGGAGGAGGCTTCTCCCATGCAGATGTTTTGGCAGCTCCCACTTTGCTTTGGCAGTGCTTTTGCAGCCCCGCTTCCCTGGCTGGCCTGTGCGCCCGGAGGTCCCATTCCCTGGATTTGCTGTGTAACACAGAGTAGAGTTGATGTTAGCTGGGCTTCCTCTCCCAGACCTTAACACTTTATAGGCATATTTCTGGATTTTATTTTTTCAAAGTCAGAAAACTACTGTTTTGAAGTCAAGCGGTCGCACAGGGATTGTGCAACATCATCTCTCTTCCCTTGTCCCCCTTCCTTTTCAGTTACTCTCAGGGGGATGGCACAGGAGCTGTGCCTCCTGTCTGCAGGGCTGATGGAGATGCTGGTGCTAGCACAGACAGGCTGCTCCTGCCCAGCTTTGGAGCCAAACCTGGGAGTTGGATTCTGATGCTGCCAGCATGCAGTGCCTACAGAAATTCAATTGGTTGTGCTTGGGCAACATTCATTGTAGCATTTTCAGGCTTTTGAGTGCTTCCATTGGTGTCCTTTAAACATGCTCTTGAGATGTGTTCTGGTTGAAATGCAGTCAAAGCCTAGGAGCACCCTAGGCTCCTCTAGACAAAGGGAGAGGTGCTGGTCTCTGGGTGGGCAGTAGGTGCTACGGAGCTGGCATAGTACGCTGCTGTAAGGAACATCTTTGTGGGCACAATTGATTTTGCAGCCTGTAGAGTAGGTTTTAGGGCTCTTGTGTGGCTTTCAAAGGTGATCTGCAATGATTGCATGGAAAAGGAGCTGACAGCAGGTTGCTGAGTGCCTGTGATGAGGGGTGTGGGCAGTGAGGCCCGCTCTGCCCCAGGCTGCCCACTCAGCACATGGTCTTCAGTGCTCTGAAATTTGTTCCCAAAAAGCAAGTGTGAGGTTTAAACCCTCCTTGAAACCCTTCCCTTCCCTTGGGAGAAACAAGACCTTCAAGGAGCGTAACAAGCCGGGAGTTCTCCGTCCTCCTGGGCTGGGTGCTTGCGTTCTGCCTCCGCTGTCACTGCTCTCCCCTAGCCCAGCAGTGCTCCCAGGAAGCTGAAAATAGTTGGTGCTTCGCATCCCTGGGGCAATTATTTGATCCTCTGCAGCTGATCTCAGCTATTCTGGGAGCTAACAGCTGGGCCGGGCAGGGTTCCGGGGTGGGAGCTGTGTATCCCGAAACCCCGGCTGGGTTCTGGAAGAGCAGCTGGGACAACCAGTGGTGCTCTGTTAGCTGCCCATGGTGGCAGCTCACATTGCCACATATATAGACTCATCCATGCTGCCTGAACACCCGCGGTTCCCCAGTGAGCTAGATGTATGAATGAACTTCACATGGAGCTCGCTGTCAAGGTGATGAGTATTAGAAATCATATGTTCTTCTGTGGTAATATTAAGCACCGTTGCTTCTGGAAGCAAGGTTATGGGGGGTGACACATGGTTAGTGTCTGTCTGGGAGCTTCGTGCATCAGCCACTGCATCAGGATTTCCCTTCTGGTTGCTCTTCATGTGAAGACTCAGTGTGTGTTGTGGGAAGCGTCTTCCTAGACAGACCAAAGCAACAGAGCAACGCTGCTTGCTGTGGTTACACACCATGAGCTGTGCTGTCTGTAAACAAAATTAATATTGCAGAACACTGTTTGAGACTTCATTATCTTTGAAGTTTCAGAACCTGGCCAAAACGATGCTTATCCCCCGCCCCAGTTTAGGGGGACTTCATTGAATCCTGATTGTGGCTGTCTGAGATCTGTTTGATTGGTAGAGGGGGACCCTGAAGAGCCGCTTGTTTAAACCCTGTGTACCAGTTGCAGGCAACTCTTTGCAAACCACATACTGGGAATTCTTTCGTGTCCTGTGGCAGTTTGTCTTCTGGATTTCCTGCTTCCACCACTGTCTTGCAACACTTCCTACAGCCCTGCAGCCGCGTTGCAGGGTTCCTCCGCAGGCCCCTCATGGTATCACGAGGGCACACTCAGAGGGTTCTGCCACAGATGCCTGTCACTGAGCCCTGCTGCTGGCCTGAAGATTCCCAGATTGGACAGTAGTGGTGACATTTGGCATATGTTCAGCTCTTGGGGTGGAGGGGGGACCGACAACAAAGTCTGCCAGGTCAGCCTCCCCTCGCCGTAACTCCTTTGGGTAGGTCAGACTCGCAGAGAGGCTGCTCTGGGTGGCAGCGTGGCTGGGGATGTGCGTCTGGAGGCCTAATGGAAGAGACAGGGATGCTTTCCTGCTGGCGGCTCAGGATGGTTGGAGAAAAAAGGCTGGGAGCTGGTTTCGGTGGCAGACTGGGCAGTCCCAGCGTCTCCTGGGCTGCACAGGCAGCTCCAGAGCAGAGCTCTTCCTTGCTCTGGAGAGGAGCTCTTGCAAGCATTGGGATGTGCCATAAAATTGGTGGTCACCCCAAGCAGAGTTTTGTCTTGGATTTTCCAGGGGTTGGGTGCAGGAAGGGTGAGTGCTGTGTTATTTTCAGCTTTGGTCCTCAGTGACTTGGGGCTGGCCTTCCCCAAAGCACAGCCCCCGGCATGCGGAGCAGCGGCAGAGTGCCGGGCTCCAGCAGCATTCCTCCTGCTCTTTTTAGCCCCCTATACAGGATATAAATATAATATAAAATAATAAGGAGAGGGAAGCAGGATAGATGCAGAAAGCCGGACTTCCCCTTCCAGCACTGGCCCTTACGGGAGCTTGGGGGGGAGCTGCAAGAGGAGGCTGTCCACAGCACAGAGCAGCGGGGACATGCTGTGTGATATGCAAATGGTGCCAGCAGGAGCTTTAATGTTGAACGGTGCCATGAAGGTGTCTGGGGAGAGGGAACATGCGCCCAGGCTGGAATGTCAGCTGGGCAGCGAATTTCAGGGAATGTGGTGGTTTAAAATCATGGAGGAAGGTGCAGGGAGAGCTGCAGCCCATGTGAACTTGCCTCTCTGAGGTGGTTCGATCCTGTTAAGGGGCTGTCTGAGCACCTACCACTGCACTTCCGTGCCTCAGTGTGTTTTATGAGCCAGGAAGGATGTGTTGCCTGCATAGCTGTAAAATCCTTGCCTGGCATGAGGGAGACTGTGCAGAGGGTGCCCTGACTGTGAGCTCACCGTTGTGTTTGCAGAAGTGCACTCCACCCTGGGGACCACTGTACCCTTGATGCCTGCTCCTGCCGTGTACAGAAGGGTGTACCTGCTGCTCTAGAGCATCTCCTGGCTCTGCTTTGTCAAGATGCTTCTCAATTCCTCAGTGGCTCTCTGCAGGAGTGCACGTTTCCTAGTCTAATGGTGGTGTAGGGATGCATATACACATGGAGTCCTTAGTGCTTGGCTTACATTGCCCAGCTCAGGCATCAGTCATGGATTGCACTCAATGGTGAGTGCACAAATGCGCATTTTGCTTGCTTGGAGCTGGATTTTCAGCAGATGGTGTTGAGCAAGCAAGAAACTGGATGCTCTGGTGTGGTGGCAAGTTTGGAAAGGCACTTTGGCTTTTGTGCCAGGACCCTCCTCTCCTTCTGACATGCCAGAGGACGCAGGCAACGCAGTCTGTCTTTCCATCAGGTACGATCTTGAAATGCATCCTTGGCCTCAGCTGTGGCCCGTCTGTGATGGTTTGTTCTCAGCAGCCCCTGAGCGTGCTGGGCGCTCTCTGTGATGATGCTGAAAGGCAGTCCTAGCACACAGCCTCCCTGCAGTGCTGTGGCGTCAGCTTGTTCTCCTTTGTCTCTGTTAACGTGAAGGTGTTAATGTGCTGAATGGGTACTGGGTGGCACACCACAGCCGAGTACTGGGGCTAATCCAGGCCAAGACAGACTACCTCACACGTTCTTTTGGGTGTATCCCTGTCACTGCTGTCTATAGAGCTTTATTCCTTTTCCTTCATACATTGACCTCATTCCCCAAACTTGGCTAGCATATCTGTGGAATGAGCGTTAAAGGTTCTGTAGCCCTGGAGAAGATCTATCTCTTTACAGGTTGTCTTGTCTGGGCCACCGTGGCTTCTCCTTACCTATGTTCTCAGCTTCTTTTCAGCACTCCTTTTTCTTCTCCACCTGAAGATCATGTTGAGAAGATCTCCTGTTTCTGAGGGAAAAACCTCTCCTCTGAGAGTGAACCACTCCACAGGGATGTGCACTGATGGAGCTGTGTGTATAAACGAGATAGAACCACAAACTGGTTTGGGTTGGAAGGGACCTTAAAGCTCATCCAGTTCCATCCCCCTGCCACGGGCAGGGGCACCTTCCATTAGACCAGACTGCTTCTGGCCCCATCCAGCCTGGCCTTGAACACATGCACTGAAGTGTTCAAGGCCGGGTTTGTATGGATAGATGTTACTGTCATAGGGAGATGATTGGTCCCTGCAGTGAGCTGCAGTTGCTTTCACATAGCACTGTCTGTATTTGCGCTTGCAGGACCGGGGTTGGGGCTGCATGGCAGGAATGCTGTGTGTGCCTGCTGGATTCTGGGAGAGCATGAGCTGCGTGTTAGCAAGCCTCAGCCTCTAACGTGGGAAAATCACTCCTCCAGCTGCAGAGGAGAGCTTGGCTGCTCATGTGGGTAGAAGGGGAAGAGCACATGGTCACTGCTTGGTATTGCATTGGTGTTAGCTCAGATGTGGAATTTCTGATCCTGGTTTTGGCTTGTGCACAGATGCTGCAGCTCCTGGAGGAGCCCAGGCAGGAGCCACAGGAAATACTGGCATGATGTGGACTTGGTCTGGTGTAGGGATGCCTTCTGCTTTCCAAACAGCAAAAACAAATCCAAGGGACCAGGGTAGTAACCTGATGTGCCCCAAATTGTGTAACTGGAAGTGTCATTGCTGGCAGGAGATACTTCATAGAGGCCATGCCACAGCGTGTTGATCTGCTCATGTAGAGGGACAAAACAGCTTTCAGCACTGCTTTGCTTGTCTCTTGAAATACAACAAGACAGCTCTGAGTGCGTGGTCGGCCTGCCAGCGCCGTGTGCCATGTTGGTGTGCTCACTGCTCCTGTGTGGTGCCATGATGGCATGAAGGTGGACTTGCCTTTGGCTGTGGCAGCCGTAAGTGCTGCTGACCGCCTGGTGCTGGGGTGTTGCAGGCCGGTGTGAGACGTGCATCAGTTATCTTGGGTTAAAGAGGCATAAAAAAGGAGAATAAAACCTCCCCACTTGTGGCCGTGGCAATAAAGCTGAATTCAGCAGCCTGGGGCACTTGCATGATGTGCTGATGGGAACATGTTGATCTCCATATGAAAACTATAAGCTCATTTAGGAAATTGGGCTGTCTCATTTGAGATTAGAGTTTCTCTTTAATCTACAAATACTTAATTAGCATGGAAATTGGTGGTTAAATGGGGTTTTCAAGGTATATATCCGCATGCCAGTATGGCAGTGCTCCCTACCAGGTGGTGTGTTTCCCTTCAGGATGCTGGACAAGCTCCTGGTGCTGCGGCCAGGCAAGATGCTTTGGATGCAGCAGGCAAAGCAGACCACAGCACCATGCAGACATGAACGTGTCCCTTTCATCCTCTGCAGCTTACCCCTAACAGGTGATGGCAGCATATGCTTGCTCCACAGGATTATGAGCAATATGGTGTGTAAATAACCCAGGTTCCTGGTGTCTGGATTCACAAGTGGCCACAGTGACTCTGTTCCCTGGCCAGCAGTTTACCGCAGCATTCCACAAACCAGGATGACATGTTATCCCAGGAGGTGCAGCAGGGCCCTTTGAGGACCTCGGTGCTGTCATCGTCACTGCAGTTAGCCATGTGTGTGGACAGGAGACCAAGCGCTCTGCAATGACTTTGCTGGGCCTCTCCTTGCATTCAGATGACTTTGTGCGTGGTCAGAGCAGGTACCCCTGTTAAACCATCTGCTCTGGGTCTAACTGGTATCCCAGCCTTGTTTTATCAAGACAGATGCACGCAGTGGGTTCAGTGCTATGGAAACACACATGTGTATGGTAGGGGTGATACTGTTTTGTGCCTGTCACCAACTGGAACAAGAGGTTGGAGCATAGAAAAGACCTGTCTGCTGGTATCTGGGACCAATGCTGAGCATGGGACTGCCCTGCCTTGAGGCTGCCCTGGCCTTGGCACTGCTCGCTGTCCTGAGCACACGGGCTCTGCCAGTGGTGGGGTGTGAACACAGCACAGTGAGTGATGCCTCTGTAGAGCTTGGCACGTCCAAGCTGCTGCATGTGGGGACAGACAGAAGGAGGAAGACCTGTGGATATCTCCTTCTGGATGAGACATCAGAGCTGGGTGAGGGCAGGGTCTGCCTGCTCTGTTCCTGGCTGTCCCTTGCTGGCTGTGGCCTGTGCCAAGCTCTTTCTGGGCATAGTCTGTCCTGGGCTGTGGCCTGCAGTGAGGACCCTGGGCAGTCTGTGCCATGGGTGTGAGTCTGAGCAGGAACAAAGGTGTATGCCAAGAAGTGACTGCTCTGCTTCAGTCACGGAGAAACCTCTCCATGGGCACTGCTCTCCCATGTCCTTCCTTGAACCTGTGCCCTTGTCCCTTCATCCTTGTGCTCATTCAGAGTGTGCCAGAGGCTGGCCAAGAGCGCCTTCACTGCTGTGTGCCAGTGCTGCTTGGCCAGCCCAGCGGCTGGGTTTGTGCCGTGCCTCTTGCACAGCCCTAAAGCCAGGGGTGTTCTGCACCCTGCTGCACTCAGGGGACTGTAGAAGTCCTGCCCTGATGCTAACTTTAACCTGGAGAAGTTGTTCATGAGGCAGTGTGTGTGCATCTGTGTCCTTGGAAAAAATAGGTATTGGGAATGGGCAGACTGCCATGGTGGGGCTGCTCCTGGCCTTTCGACTGACCCAGCAGGGAAGCAGTGAGCCCGGCTTTCTCCTGCGTCTGGTGGTGTCCAACCTGTGCCAGATCCCCAGGGAATTTGGGCCTGGGCAAGTGTCTGTCTGCCCCATCTGAGGGTGCTTGGCAATTGTGGAGGGTGCTGGGTGTTGTGTTCCTGCAGGGAGCTGTGTCCACAGGGCACACATCCCTCATCGTTCCCCTCCTCTGGTGGGGACCTGGTCGCAGAGGCAGTTCTGCCTCTGGCATTTGGGTACTGCTAAGAGCTGGACTCACAACTGCAGCCCTTCTCGCCAGGCCTGGGGGTCTCGCTGGGGAGATGGTGCCTGCCAGCATGGCTCTTCCCCCTTCTTGCTTGACCCCTCCTTGTCCCTGTGGCAGCTCTTCCTTGGCATTAGGGCTTGCAGCCTGCCTCAAGCTCCTGCCTCCTCTCTTCATCTCTTTCTGCTGTCATCGCTGCTTGGCAGAGGCTGGTTTGTTTACTGCTTCCCTCTGCTGCTGCAGGGCTGGCAGCATCCGACACATCTCTCAGGGGTTCCTGGGGTGGGTTTGGGGCCTGGTGAGGTGCAGTGTGTCTCTGCTAGCCCCGGGTGTACTGCTTCATGCTGGGACTACGACTGCGAGGTTGGTCTAACACGGTGGGGCTCAGGTACCGCTGAGCTGCCAGGAGAGCTGTGCTTGGGCTCCCTGCCATGGCTCAGCAGAGCAGATGTCCCTGAGAGCATTTCACTCCTGCAGCTCCGTTACTCCGAGTAGCACCAGGGCTGGCTCAGCCTCCTGGTGAGGTGATGTGGAAGGATGGAGTACCTCGGGTTCACCGCTCTCTTTGTTGTGAACTTCTCTTTGTGTTGTGTCTTGCAGAAATAACATTCGTCCCAGATTTGATGATAATGAAAATACAGAAAAAAGAAAAGCAGGTTTGTGACCCTCTCTCTCTCCTTCTCCCAACTCAGCTGGCGAGGCCTGGGGACCATGTCCTGTGTGTGGATTGGTGCAGTGGATGTGTGGTGGGAAGGAGTTGGCGGGGGGGATGTCTTTCATTTCCAGACAGGGCTGCAGCTCACCGTGGCTAAATTTGACCTGAGCTGCAGCCTGGAGCAGATGAGTCTGATGTGGGCAGTCAAACGAGGTGGGGTTTATCTTCAGTAGTGGGAATGCTCTTGATTTGGTTCTGTTCCCTGTGGAGGAGCAACCCTTCCTTTCTCTCAAAGTCCTTAGTATTGGTTCTTGTTTGAATCTCATTGCATATATTTGTTACAAAACTGCATGATTGCTGCTAATAACATGGTGCTCCAGGACTAACAGCAGCGGGGAGGTTGGGGAAGATCACATCTGCGGGGCTGTGAGGAGCTTGGCCAGGGAATCTTCCCCTGCTTGGGAATAATCCCGTCCCACCAAGCTGCCATTTCTGAATTGCCGCATCGCAGCATAACTACCTGCTGCTCCCAGAGGAGATTTATGAGCCAATGGTCTTTGTATTAACCATGTGCAGAGGAAGAACCAGACTATCGGCGCTCTGGGAAGGGGAAAGGACCTGTTACATGCATGGAGACTGGCTTTGCCTGCTGGGGTGAAATATGGCCGGAGGTATAAAACAAACCGGTCCACCCTGAGCTGATTTGTGTCTGCGCTGCTTTTAATGGGAAACCATTAAACTGAACACTGAGCTAAGGGATAAATCTGTTCAAGAGCATGAGCTGATGCCATTTCTAGCCAGCTCTGAAGCAGCGTCTTCATGCTGCTCAGGGCAACTGCAGATCATGCCGTCATGGCAGGTTAATGGGGAGGAGGAAGGGAGGGTTTGGAAAAGGCGAGTGTGCTGCTCTGAGCTCGCAGCAAGCCGAGTGCTGTGTATACAGAGCACAGATGCTGTAGGAAGCAGTGAGTTTATCTGTGTGTCCTAAAGATGCTGTGAAGAAGCAGAGCCAGGCTCAAGGTGAGGAGCAGTACTGGGTCACTCCTGGTGGGGCAGGGGGAAGGCCTGGGGCAGAGCAGGATGCTCTGAGGCACACAGGTGAGTGATCTCTCCCCTCTGACAGAGAAACTCAGGTAAGAAATTACCACCACTCCATTGGACTAATATAGCGGGTTTGGCTGGAAATGGGATTGCTCTGGAAATGGGATTGCTGAAATGACATGGGGTTTAAGCGCAGCAAAACCATCCTCCCCCAGCATTTGGAGATCGTAGAGGGCTCAGCTGCCAGCGTGTTTTGTGTAACAGCCCCTGCAGATGTAGTCTGGGAGGGAGGTGAAGGCATGCCAGTGTGAGCAAGGAGGGGCAGGGTCAAGCTGCTCATCTCCTGAGCTCTGAACAGCAGCAGTGTGGGACAGCCCGTACAGCATGGCATGCTGCAGCCTTCCTGGGGCCACCAGCTCTGCTGGGCAGCAGTTGGGAAGGCTGCTGTGAGGTCAGTGTGTGAAAGAGAGCCCAGGCAGGGTTCCGGGGTACTCTGAGTGCCTGGTCAATGTGGTGAAGGGGGTGACTGCTCCCTGAGGTTGGTGGCTCCCTCCTGCACTGAGGGCAAGACCAGTGAGAGGTGCCATTCCATTTCCCCAGGAGCTCCCACACCTTATTAACAGATTCCTCATGGCACCAAGGAGGGACGTTGCCTTCAAAAGCCCATTGAACGGTCTCTCTGGAGAAGATGAGATGTTGCGTGGTTCCCAGTGCTCTCCCATTTCCCTTTGTGTCCCCTGCCAGCCTCTCATCTGCACAAGTTCCATCTTGGTTGTCACATAGGTGTGGGTTTAGGCCTCTGGGTACAAAGACTGGCAAATGCTGGTACCCTTCATGTTGGTGAGGGGTGGCAGGAGAGCTGTCGGCTTCCTTTGGGAATAGGTTATAGATGTGCTCTCTCCTTTCCCAAGCCTGTGGCTGCCCTGAGCAAGCGCCTGCTCCTGCCCATGAGGATTACAAAGCCTGGGGTCTTGCAGCAGCCTGCCCGGGGAGCAGCTCCTCTCTGAGCTCCCTTGGTTCCCGTGCAGCAGTGCCACCCCTCCTGCGCGGATTGGGATAGCACTGTTGAGCCAACTGGTGCAGCAGATGAGGGGCTGTTAGCGCGGGCCGGGGCTGTGTTTGCATGACTCTTGTTCCTTAGTAACGCATGAGAATCTGGTGCATTTGTCACCGAGCTGTGACTAACTCGGGAAACCTGTCACTTCCCTTGTGACTCGGGAGGCTTCATGCCAGGGCGCCTTGTCTGCTGGTGGAGATGGGACGGGGGCCTGGCTGCCCCTGGGAGCAGTGGCAAGCGGTGGATTGTCTTTGAGGGCTTCAGGAGCTCCATCGCTCCCTGGGCTGCATCTTCCGTCTGTGTCCTGCTCCTCCCTGGGCACTGAAGTCTCTTCTGAGTGTCTGGTAAACTGAAACATGAGCTTTGATGTCTCCTGATGCTGAGCTCCCTGGGGCTGGAGCATCGTCAACACAGTGGGAGGAGAATGGGGCTCTCCAGCCTGAGGGCACTTGAGGCTCTGTCCCTGGCTGTGTCTGTGGGCTCCTGGCACATCTTGGGCCAGGTCAGGGGCTGGGTCTGTCACATGCAGTGACCTCAGTGCTGGGTGCGTGGAGCAGTTCTGCTCTGCCGGGCACCTTGTGGACACACAGTGAGCAGAATGAAGGGCAGGGGAGTGGGGAGCTTCAGGGTGCACCCGCAGCCAGGAACAGCATCCTCCCACATGGTCCTGAGGGCTCCTTGCCTTGCTGCTGCTCATGGCAGCATGCTGCTGCCCAGGCCTGCCTTTTTTTCGTGCCCTTTCCCTGCCTTCCTTCCCACCCTAGCAGAGGACTGAGCTGGAGCGCAGCCTGGTCAGCATCAGCGCTGCCCTCTGCCCCTGCCATGCCCTGTGCCAGGGCGGTGGGGACATGGTGCCCGCTGCTGGGGCTGGCTCCGTCACAGGATGGAGCTTCCCGGCTGTAGTTGTTGGTGGAGCGTCTCAGGAAGGGAGCCAGGCCCCACCTCCATCACGCACATCCCATGGCGACTGCGGAGCCTGCTCAGAGACACGACAGAGGGTGGCACTTGCGTATTTTTAGCTTCTGCTGCATTGCATTAAGAGCTGGAAACGAGGGGTGTGGACAAGCAGCCCATGCTGTGCACACCACCAGTGGGGACTGCAGCTGCTGGGGAGGGTGGCTCAGCAGCTTGCTAAAGCGTTCTGTATGGAACAAGCTGCCTTTTCTGCTCTCATCATGGGGCTGTGCAGATGGACCGGGCTGGTGGCTGTCAGTGTGACCACTTTGCAGGCAGAGCTATGGGATGGTGCCATCTCGGACCGATGGCAGCCTGGCTGGGGCTTTGGGCAGGGCTGTTTGGAGGACAGCGAGCTGTGGGTTGCTGGGCACCCCCTGGGCATCGGCTGCTGTCTCAAAAGCATGGAAACTTTTGATGACCGCTGCAGTAGGGTCCCCGTGAACGCTCCATGTATAGGACAGATCTCTGCAGGCTTTGAGCCGTGCTCTAGACCCAAATCCAGGCAGTGAACAGGGTTGATTGGTGCTGGTTCTTGAGTGCAAGATGACGTTTGACTTGGCAATTGCGTTTTGTGTGGATGTTGTCTGAGCTTGGTGTCCAGGGGAGCTGGCTGTGCTCTTGCAGTGACTGTGAGAAGGGCTCAGTCATGGCCTCCTTGTAAGGCAGAGCTGCTGTTCAGACATGAGGCTGTGGCAGAGCTTTGCCCTGCTGGGAACGCTGTACTTCTGTGGGAAAAAGCCTGTAATGTTCAGGGAAGAGCCCTGAGGCACAGGATGGGCAGCGGGGTGGACATGAGGCTGGTGCTCCTTTCCCCTTCCCACTCCCAAACCTTTGTACTGCAGGGTTTGCGTAGGGATTGAGCCATGATGCTGGCAGGTGAGGAGGCTCCAACACCCAGCGGTGCTGGTGCAGTATCTGCTTTTCCTCTAAGTCCTGGATAAAAACAGGGAAGTGGAGTCAAATTGGGACTATAAATGAAATGAAACCGTTTTAAGTTAAAGAAACACATCATTAAGGCCCACCCTAACCTTGGCTTTGCCCTCTAAGGGGGTCACGCAATTATCAGTGCTCTCTCTTGGCCTTCATGGTTCCCTGGGGAGGCTTTAAACTGTTTTTCTCCCCCGACCTTCTCTTTGACAGTAGTTAGATGCATGGACAAGACTTTGTGCTGCAGCTGCTGCTAAGGGATTTGATTTCCTGTATGAAATGTAATTTATAGAAGATTCCTCTGGGAATAAAGAAATGTACCAAGATTGCATAAAAATGTGTTCTGAAAACGTGAAATCTTTACAACCATCACCAAAAACCTGCCGGTTGAGAGACAGTGCAAAGGCATAGCTTTAAGAATAAAAGGCATGTTGGGTGCATGGAGACTGCTTTGGGTCTGGACCAGAGGATTGGTTAGAGATGGGCATCACCTTTCAAATTCCTTGAGACATTGTCTTTACTTCCCCCCAATCTCCAAAATACCCCAGAAGCAACAAACCTGCATGTAAGAAACATGGGGGAGAGGCTGTTCAGTGTCCAATTCAGTTTAAATAGGTTATAGTAAGAAACAGGACACATTCTGGGAATTTAAAACTACACCTGTAACAAAGCAGGACTGAGAAGATTTTTAGGAACCACTTGCTAAGGACACAGAGCCTAATAATGATATTTTCTCCCAAATATCTCAGGACTAAAAAGCCTTTTAGAGGAGTCACAGGGTAAAGAAGTGATTGAGGAGTCAAGTGAGTGCTCATGGGAATGGAGCAGGACAGCTCGGTCAGGAAGGCTTTGAACCCGGATCCGTCCCCAGTGCCAGGGACATGAGTTGCCCTTTAAGGGTTTGATAAAGACATTTTGGAGCAAAGTAACACAAGCCCCCACACTTTGGTGGTATTTCTTCTGGAATTGCAAAGGAGCCTGATGAGACATTAGAAATTAAAGGCTGTCGCCCATCAGGGCCATGTCCATGGGAGGGGAGGGGAGGCAAATGTGACATTAAAGGCCCGTAGGTTTACCTGGGTATTGTGTAAATCATTAGGAACTATACAAAACACTTTCTTTATGACAACAGTGGACAGATGAATAGCCAGGGTGGGTTTTGGGAAGCAAAGCTAATCCTTGCAATCTGCCAGAGGTTTCAAAAATAGGCAGACCATGGGGGTGAGATGGGTTTGGGCTCCCAAGCAACTGTTGAGTTGCTTTTGAAGAGGTTAAGCATTGTCCTGATAAGAGTTGTCTATAACTTAGTGTCTGGTTGAAGAATTGGAAGCAGAGTGCAGGAAAAACATCTTTGGTTTTGCCATGTGGAGCAGGGAGAAGGCGCCAACTGATTCCTGCGTCTGAGATGCTGAAATGGAAACAGTCTGAAGAGTTAAGAAAACTCTTTAAGATGTGCCAAGTAATGCATATGGGGAACCAGCCTTGCATGTATCTTCACTCAGGGCTGTCTCTGCTCCTGAAGGAGACTGGAAAACGCTGGCAGAGTTTGGCATCTGCCTGCAGGTTGTCCCAGAGGCGTGTTCAGTGGTTTGGAAAGGGAGAAGGAACAGAGCTGAAACCCTCCTGCTGCTGTGTGGAGCAGAGGACGAGGCAGATGGTCTGAGAGCTGGCCCAGCCTGCCTGAGGGGAGAGGTACCTCGTACCTTAGCTAGTCCAGGAGAGCTCTGCAGGGGAAGGATGTGATGGAGAATGGCAGAAAGGTGAATGGGAAGAGCAGGTGACATGGAAATGCTCCTCTGTACTCTCACACCTTGAGAACGGGAAGCTGCTTAGGAGGGCAGCGTGATTTAAACAAAATCTGAGGAGTTTTCCCACAGCTTACCAGTTCATAGCGCTGAACGCCAGCCCTGCTTCAGCTCCTCACCCCTTGGAGGCAGAGGTGGTGATTCCCTGTGGCTCCATGGGGACAGTGTTCCTGCCTGCCGTAAAGAATTGGCTGGGCTGCCACAGGCAAGCTGCAAGTGTGCTTTGAAACCACACAGGAGCACAGATAACGCTGGTCCTGCATTCTCAGGCTTTTCCTGTTGATGAGAAGCCAGGGTAAACTGAACCTTGTGGAGGAGAAGTAGGAAAAGCCCATTCCCTGGCTTGCAGCAGTGTGCCGAGCTCTGTATAGGTATAATCTATAAGTGCAGATTTGTACCCAGCAGCACAGTCCTATGTGGATGGCAGGAGCTTGCCATGGACTTGTAGGAGAGAACATGGAGATTTTTCTCTTCAAGACCAAGCAGCCTTGAGTGCAGAAGGTTTCTGGGCTGGCAGTACCTTGCCTGCAGTCAGTGTGGAGCATCCTGATTTCCCTGCCCCCCTGTGCTGCTGCCTATGCAAGCACTGGCCATGAGCTGCTCAGTTCCACAGGCTGGTGTCTAATGGTCCTTTGATGGTAGGGACAGTGCCAGAAGCTTCTGGGTGCTGCAGGTGCTGCTGACTGGTCCCCGCACTGCTTTCTGGACATGGCAGACCATGGTGTTGGGTGCCTACAGAGCATTCCATGGTAGTGTGGTCACTGCTGGATCTGGGGGCTGCCTTGGAGGTGTGCTGGCATGGACACATCTGTGCTCCCACCATAACGGGCTTGCCTAGAGGCTGGAGGGGCTGTTGGCAGCCCAGAGGGGCAGCAGGAGGAGCAGAGGGATTGGTTGTGTTTTCACACACGTTCTGACAGTTTGGGGTTGGTTGTATAAAGCATTTAGCTTTCTATGGCAGCAGGGCTTGTGGCAGCCTGAGATGTCTTCATCAGCAATCACAGAAAGGCCCTTTCCGATTTGCCTGAGCAGCACAACACAAGGAGAAGGCAGAACCCACATACCAGGTCATGGTTTGAGCCCTGCTCTCCTGACAGCTTTATCAGCCTGTCCCATGCGATGGGGCCTAAGGGTCCTGCCGGGCAGTGGATGTGCTGATGGTGAATGGGACCTGCCTGGGCTCCATAGCCTGGGCTGGAGCTGTAGGTGGGGCAGCGCATGGGGCAGGGGGGAGCTTTGGACCGCTTGGCTGGTGTGCAGCAGTGGAAACCATGAGCCAGTTTTGGCAGTCCCTCCTCCACGCTGGTTTGCTGGGAATTGCTGATGCACACAGTGTTGGGGACCTGTATCCCCATGCGTGGCGATGGCGGCTCAGCTCCCCCAGGCACAAGCTGTTGGGTTCAGAGCTGCGCCGGGTGCTCAGCACCATTCCCAGCCCAGTCCTGTGAGCTGGGAGCCCCTCTCCATCAGGACAGATGACATCACCTGCTCTTGGGTGGAATGATATCCAGACCTGTTGCCTGTTGGTGGTCTGCTTGGAAGCGGGCAGGCCCTTGCGAGACTCAGGGCTACAAGCTGTTCACCCTCCTGCTGTGCAAGGATGCTGACGATTTGCTTTCCGTCTGGTATCTGCACTTGGCTGCTGTTCAGCACAGAACCAAAAGGAGATCCAGGCTCTTGGGAGTCTATGAGCTTTGTAGCTAATCCATTAAATTGTTCCAGATGATCCCCAGCTTGCAAGATCTGAGGAATGCAAAGGCTGGGACTGATCCTGTTGCTCACCCTGTGGGCTCAGAGGCAGCATCTAGAGTGCTGATTTTCTCCTGGCTCACAATGGGTTCCTCTTTATTGCTTGAGTGCACGTTGATGGTTTATCTGGGTGATGGGATGGCAGCTCTCCTCTGTGCCAGGTCTCTGAATCAGACCAGTAGCAGGGACTGGGGCAGAGCACTGGAGGTGGCTGATGCCAGATGTGCCTGCAGCCCTGCTCATGGGTGGCTGCAGGGGCAACGAGGCTCTTTTTCCCTTTGCAGCCTGTTTCATTTAATGCTTCCGTCTAATGCAGATCAGAAATCAAAGCATACACGGTGCCCTGTGGGCAATGGGCAGGACGTGTCCTGGGCACATGAGTTACTCTTGGTCTCAGCAGAGTGGGATGTGGAGTGTGCAACCCAAGGCAGGGCTCTGCTTATGGGCACAGCAGAGGGGACAGCCACTTCTGCTCTGGACCTGTGTGTGCTGGTAAGGAACCAAAAGGCCTCTCCAACCTGTGAGCCTCTGTCAGGCAGGGAAGGGGAGATCCTTCCCTTTGAGCTACATCTGTGTATGGTGGCCATAAGCCACACTGAGGGACACTGCTCACACTGCACTGGGTGGCTGGAGCCTCGCTGGGGTTGCAGCTCCCCCCAGAGCTATTTCTGTCTGTGGCATTTGCTTCACACACCGCCTTTCTGTCCTCTCTGCAGCCACCAAGCTTAAAAGCGCTGAGCCGCTCCCCAATGTCGGATGCCTGGGAGTGCAAGGCACAGGACCCCTTTGCCAGCAGCGAGGAGCAGGACGAGGTGTCCCACCAGGTGACGGTGACGGCCACGGCAGGCCAGTGCCAGTGCCCGGAGGAGGAGCCCGGTGGGGCTTCCCAGAAGCGAACGAGCACCCAGAATGGGATGCAGGACACTGGGGGTGGGGGCACGGGGGTGAAGAAGAAACGGAAGAAAAAGGATCTGGGAGAGCAGGATGGGGGAGAAAAAGCAGCTGTGGAGGTGAAACCAAAGAGGAGGAGAGAGCCTAAAGAACCAAAAGAGCCTAAAAAGGCTAAAGAGCCCAAGAAGCTGAAGGAGCCCAAGCAGAGGGAGGTGGCCAAGAAGCCCCGGAAACCTCGGGAACCCAAAGCCCCCAAGGAGCCTAAAGATAAGAAGAGCGGCTCTGAGCCTGGCCCCAGAGCAAGAGCCAAGAAGAGCAGGTGGGTGGTGGTGTGACCCTGTCTCTGTGCCTGCTGTGGATGGGGCTGTGGGCTCACAGGAGCTTCAGCTGGGGCCGCCCTGTTGCAGGGTGCATGGGTTCCTCCTGGTGAAGGCTGGATGTACTGGTGGGGAGGGCAGGATGAGCTCTCTGGCCATGCAGAGACAGGACAGAAGGGTGTCCTTTTGGGGATGAGGCCCCAGATTGAGAACAGAACGGAAGACTCTTGGCTTCTCCTTGTCCTGCCCTGTGTGCTCTGTGTCCTGGGGTCAGGACCTGAGGAAGACGTGAGCAGCAGGCAGGGCAAGTGCGCCGTGCGGATGAAATGATTGCTGGGAGTCCTTTAAGTGGCAGATAATGGCGACATAATTTCTTCTAAATTATTTCTAATCATAGCTAACTACTGGCTCATGAATGAAGCAGTTGTTAATTGTGACTTAGGAATCAATATCTCGGGAGTTACTGCTCGGGTGGAAGCGGTGTGTTTGCAGAGCTGAAGCACAGTTGTGTGGCCAGGGAAGAGAGTTTTAACTGCTTGGGTTTGGCTGCTCCCAGGCAATTTTCTCATGAATTGGGGGTAAAACCTCAACATAGCTTTGAAACCAGCCATTCCTGTGCTGCTCTGCAGGTCTGGGGTGCAGAGGGGATGGGTAGCAGGGCTGTGAGTGGGGAAGGGGACATTGCTCAGCCCAGGAGAAGGAACCAGCTCTTCGGTATCTTTCCCTCAAGTTTTCCTTGCTGAGGGTAAGGATCTAACTGTCAGTCTGTCTTGGCAGCAAGGACACCCCTGTGGAGAAGAAGAAGAAAGGGAAGAGGAAAAATGAGATACCAGTGGACAGTTTGGATTTGGATCAGGATCTGAGCCCATCTGTGCAGAGCCCAGAGGAGTCTGCGGAGTCAGCCGACAGCCAGGTATGGCCAACCCTTCAGCTGGCACCTCCATTGCTCCTGGCAGCTCCCCTTTCCCAGCACAGTGTGGGGAGGCAGGTCAGCCCCACAGAGTGGGGGAGCTGCACATGTCTCTATAGGGCTCCTCTGCCTCAGGTCTCTATGGGGCTGTGTGGGTCAGACACTGATGGAGACCTCAGTACCACAGTGATGGGTTTACCTCCATGATCGCCTGTTCTTCCACCATCTCCATCCCACTGGGGCAGGGGCTAGGCTAGAGATCAGGAGCCTTGAGGCTTGCTCTGCTCAAACAAGGAAGAGGTACTTGGTGTGCCCATCTCCCGCATGACTGCTTCTTCATCCCACACACAGAAACGCCGCTCAGGACGGCAAGTGAAAAGGAGGAAGTACAACGAGGACCTGGATTTCAAGGTGGTGGATGATGATGGCGAGACAATAGCTGTGCTGGGAGCTGGGCGAACCTCCGCACTCTCAGCCTCCACTCTGGCGTGGCAGGCAGAGGTAGGGCTGGATGTGGGGCTGGGTGGTGGGGCCTCCTGCAGGGTCTTCCAAGAGTGTCAGTGCCAAGGTTTGAGGAAGTGGGGAATTCCAGCGCAAGAATGAGATGAGAGTGTGCCTGTCTGAGCGGGTGCAGGCTGGCTTTGCAACACTGTGAGTGCACAAGGGATGGGAAAGAGGCATGTAGGTCCAGCTGTCACACTCCTGCTTGGAGACTAAGGCCTCTGGAACATGTTGTGTAGCTGGACTTGCCCCTGAAGACCTGTCATACCCACCTTTGGCTCCTGTCTCTGTAGCTCCTGTGCATGAGGTTAGTCTGTCAGCTGAGGGCTTTGTCAGTACCAAGTTACTGTTTTCAGCCCACACTGCTGCTTTTCATCGATGCATTAGTGTAGAGGTGCCCAGCCTGACACCATCAGCCAGGCTGATCTGCAGGGAGTGTGACAGGGATCTGGCCAGCGTGGCAGGGACCAGCCATAGTCGCTACAGTTTGGGCCTTCTCTCCCCGCTGGCTCAGCACTGGAGCCTGGTGGATGCTGGCAGCTCCTTCCTGCTGGTCTCTGTGTTGGATCCTACAGCTCATTCTTTGTCTCTGGTCCCTAACAAAGCTGCCAGATAGTAATAATGATCACTAATTGTCTTCATAGTGTTCCTGTGTCCCTCTCTAGTCCCCTTTTCACTAGGCTTTGGGGAGGTGTCTGCAGTGCTGCTGCCCACAGCCATGTCCTAGCTGGGCTTCAGGCAGTGATCTTTCCAAGTGAAGTTTCCAAAGGAACAGGTGGGAATGGGTTGCCTTTGGCATGTGTCCCTGCTGCCACGCTGCAGCATGGGCTTAGTCCTGGGCTTCTACCTCAATGTGTCCTGCTCCAGATGAATTATTAAGGCTGGTGTCTGATGGCAGCGAGGTTCTCTGTTACTGCTCTGGCTCCTGCCAGCAGGCTTGGCTGGGCCTGGCTGTGGCTGCTTCCAGGGTCAGAACTGACCCAGCAGTGCATGGTGGGAGTGCTGAGGCTTCAGAGCTGCTCTCTTCATGGCCTGGACTTGCAGCTTTTCCCCCTGTATCCTGGCCACATTCCTCAGCAGCTCTGAGGTGGTTCAGTGCTCCTGTCAGCCCGCCAGCAGTGAGCCATGGACCTGTGTAAGCCATCCAGGCTGGATCAGTTCCCAGCCACGGGGTGCTGCAGTTGGCTGCGATGGCAGCACTGTGCTCCTGGCTGTGTTCACACAAACACTTTGTGGCCATGGTCAAGCTGGAGCCTAGCAGCACCAAGGTGGATACCTGGGCATGGGGAAGCACAGTGGCTGCAGCGGGAGCATCTCTGCCTGTTCCCCTTGGCTCTGTTACCCTGGTGTGGGGCTGAGCTTCCCAAATAGGGCAGAAATCCCCCTCTGGGCCACTGGACTGCAGCTGAGGGGCCAGACTTTTTTGGGACATTTGCCACCCTCTCTGACTGCCCTGGTTTAGCTGGAAGGACCCACACAGCTAAACATGACAGTGCTGTGGCCTTGGTGGCCTGGGGAGCACAGGCAGAGGGTGCGTGTAGCCAGACCCTCATGCGTGCACCCTCACACCCGCACCCTCCCACCCAGGAAGGGTTCTCCAAGTGCAGCTTTCCCAGCTGTGCCTGCTTGGCTGCTGGACTGGGAGAGGAGTGAGAGGAGGGTGCCAGAGGCCATGCAATGAGCCGGGAAAACAGCTCTGCTCTCCTGTCCCCAGGAGCCTCCTGAAGATGATGCCAATATCATTGAGAAGATCCTTGCCTCAAGGATGGTGCAGAAGGAGGTGAGTGGCAAAGATATCAGTGGGGCTGCAGGTCCCTGGGTAGAGGAGACATGGGACCTGGCTGCTTCATGCAGCAGGGACCTGAGATGGAGCAGCAGTTGGTGGTGTCATGCCATTCCTTCCACTTGCTCTTCTCAGGGTAATGCTGGGGTATGGGTTGGGGAGCAGTGTGGTGCCTCTCCTGCCTTGGGCACCAGGAAGCCTCTGGAGAGCAGCCAGGCCTGGGCTGATAACATGGAGGTGTTTGAGTCCCCCTTGCTCAAGGGTGGCCTCACACCACATTCCCCAGGGCCACTAAGCCTCCAGGGCAGCAGCACACTGAGGGCCTGGCCATCCTCACCATGTGTGAGGCTCAGCCTGTCTGGAGCCTGTGGTCAGGCAGGGGATGCCTGTCTGCACCCAGGCCACAGAAGATGCCTCCAGCTCCTGCACAGGCTCTTACTGTCACTAATTCTCCTTCCCTTGGTTTCAGACTCATCCCGGAGGCCTGGCGTTTGAGATGGAGGAGTTCTACGTCAAGTACCGGAACTTGTACGTGCAGCGTTGTGATGCTCTGTGCTGTGGCGGTGGGCCCTGTGCATGCAGGAGGAAGGGCTGGGTGCTCCCACCTCTGTCCCATCCCCAGCATGCCTGTCTCACTGCAGCTCCCTCCCAGGCCCCAGCAGTGGGAAGCAGGAAAGTTGATGTGACTGCAGTGCGTAGTCTTGGCCTGGACCTTGGCCATGGCTTCCTCCAGTTTGGGGTTTCACATGGGGAGGCACAGGCTGGGTGTTCTCTGGGTCCCTGGGAGATCCCTGCTGGTCTGGGTGGTGAATGGGATCGGGCCCAAAGGCTTCTTTGGTCACGTTTTGTTGATACTGTTTTTTCCCTCTGCAGCTCCTATCTCCATTGTAAATGGGCAACTCTGGAGGAGCTGGAGAAGGACCCCAGGATCTCCCAGAAGATAAAACGCTTCCGCAACAAGCAGGCTCAGATGAAGCATATTTTCACAGAGGTGAGAGCTGAGCACAGCAAGGAGCTGTGTCCAACCCCAGCACACCCAGCCTGAGCTGAGCGATGCCTCTGGTACCTCCGTGCTCCAGGAGGCCAGCTCCAGGTCCAAAATTCAGGGCTGGGAATAGCTCAGGGATCCTGGGTGCTGCGCAGAGCGTTGCCTGTGTGCCCTTGCTGACAGGCAGCAGCATGGCACCTCCTCGAGCTTTCAGGCTGGACTGAACCAGCACAAGAGGGTGAGTGGGTGGAGGATGCTGGAGCCAAGGGGCCATGACAGCGCCCTCAACACCCGTGGTGTCAACTGACAGAGATATGGGCAGGGTGACAAATGTCACTTGCCAGGCACTGCCAACACTGGAAGCGTGGCTCAGTGGGAGGGAGGGCAGCGTGCAGTGCTGGAGGTGCTTTCGTGGTGGAGCAGAGGTGCTATGGGAGAGGGAGCTGTAAATACTTGGGCTTATACCTGCCTGCTCTGCTCTATAAGCAGATTAATCTTGTTTAATGTGAGAGGTGTTCTATAATTTATCTTGCTGCTTCAGAGACAGTTGTTGGATCCCCTCAAGCTGCCCCTTACCAGTATAAATGAGGCCAGTAGGCTGTGAGCATTTCTCTGTGGATGTAGTTGAAAGCTGGGGGTGTGTGTCAAGTTTCTCACTCCCAAGACTGGGGTCTTTCCCAGGATGCAAAGAAAAAGAAAGTGTTGGAACACATTGTACCACTAACAGTTTAGCAAGGAGCAAATGCTCTTTCCTGTGGTGAACTGGGGCTTGGGGAGCTGTGAACATCAAAGCCTGTTTTTTCTCCTTCCCAAGCCCTAGACAGTGTGTCTGTCTGAGGACCACTGCTAATCTGAAGCCCACTTCCTCCCTTGGTGTTCCTGGGATAGATTAGCTAGGATGAGCTCTTGCCTTATGAGCAGTTGCTGCTGGTGACTGCTAATAGGCAGAAACAGAGAACAAGGTGTCATCCCTTGCAGAGGAGTGGAGTTCATCGGATGCTGTGTGTGGCTCTCTGGATGCTGTGCATAAGCTGGAGCATGCAGCTCAGGGCTTTGTACCTTGGGGCCAGATGGGCTGGAGAGGACGTTCTTGCCTCCCAGCAAGGGCAGCATGGAGCTCGCTACTGCTGTAAAGGAAGAGCTTTGCCTTCTGCATTCTCCCTGCCCAGAAACAGATGTCATGTACCTGCGTCCAGGGCACTTGGTGTGCTGCACACAGCCAGCAGCATCCTGGGGACAGATGCCCCGCAGCTGTTTACTCCTGCCCACCATCTGTTTAACCCTGGAATCACCTTGAACTTCCCTCTTTTTACTGTTTGCTGTTGCAGCCTGATGAGGATTTGTTTAACCCAGACTATGTGGAGGTAGATCGAATTCTGGAGGTGGCTCACACGAAGGACCCTGACACTGGGGAGGTGAGTGGCTGCATCTCTTGCCCCATGGAGGGAGGAAGGCTTGGCAGGAGCCCTAGACTCACAATGCGCAGTGTGTCATCTCAGAGCACCCTGGGGCCTTCCCACCCTTGCACAGAGTGAGCCTTGTCCCCAGAAGACCCCTTGGCACAGGGATAAATGGGAGTTGCTGACTGTCCTGTGACTGTGCATGCTGGGGCTGAGCTGTGAGCCCTGCCCTGTCCCTGAGCCTGTCTCTGTGCTGCAGGAGGTGACTCATTACCTGGTGAAGTGGTGCTCCCTGCCCTATGAGGAGAGCACCTGGGAGCTGGAGGAGGATGTCGACCCAGGGAAGATTAAAGAGTTTGAAGCCCTCCAAATCCCTCCAGAAATCAAGCACATGGTAACGTACCCAGAGGTAACGTACCCGGCTGGCAGCTCACTGCCCTGGGCAGGCAGGGACTGTCTGTGTCTTGTCAAGGTCCAGCAGCGCTGACCTTCTTGTCCCTGCTGCTGCAGTGCAAGCCCCATGTCCTCCCCTCTGGATGGGTTAGTTAGCAGAAGCTGAGGGTGGGATCTGGAGGCCAAGACCTTGCTGTGAATCAGCTGTCAATGACTGTTTTGAAGTGTGGTCCTGATGCGCAGCCCCAGAAGCAGGGTCTGGCCTCACTGAGCGTTAGCCCCTTCTTCTCCATGGACCTTGGTCCTGCTCTCTCCTCCTAGGAGCGCCCAGCATCTGAGTCCTGGCAGAAACTGGAGAGGTCCCGGGAGTATAAGAACAGCAACCAGCTGCGGGAATATCAGCTGGAGGGAATGAACTGGCTGCTCTTTAACTGGTATAACAGGTGAGGAGGGGCTGGCACCCTGTGCTCCTATGGGATGTCCTGCTGGCAGTAGGGCCCTGGTGTGTGCAGTCATGAGCTGGGGGAGCAGAGCTGACAAACAGGGGCCTGACAGAGCAGCCACTGGGATCTTCCAGTGCTGGGGCTGGCAGGCAGCTGCTAGGAAATCTGTTTGTTTTAGCTTTACAGCTGAGTCTTCTGGAATATTTCCCCCTCGTAAATGCTGATGGGTCTTGGAGATAGTAGGGCTTAGCTGTGAGTGTAAGATACACCTGAGGTTTGGTATTGGCCAGGCTACTAGTGACTCATTCCTGTGGCAGGAGTGCAGGGATATGCATGTTCTCAGCTGCAGTAGGCCATAAGATGCGTGTTTTACTGGCTAGTATGCACCCAAAGGACAGCATCTTCACACTGGCTCCATCATCTTGCAGGAAGTTGGATGGTGTGGCTTACCCACAGCAGTTTGAGCCACTGTACCAATGTCCCCCCACCCTTCATACTGCAGGGTTAGAGAGATGTGGGTATAGGTGACATCCCATTGAGACAGCGTGACTCCTGCTTCTGAGAGCCACTTTCAACTGCCTCTGTCCATCTCTACAGGAAGAACTGCATCCTGGCTGATGAGATGGGTCTGGGGAAGACAATCCAGTCAATCACCTTCCTCTCAGAGATATTCCTGATGGGCATCCATGGCCCTTTCCTCATCATTGCTCCTCTCTCCACCATCACCAACTGGGAGAGGGAGTTCCGCACCTGGACAGAGATGAACGCCATCGTGTACCATGGCAGCCAGATCAGCCGGCAGATGATCCAGCAGTATGAGATGGTGTACAGGGACACACAGGTGATTGACACACACAGCACACCCAGGATGCATTCCCCAGCCCTGGCTTCCTTTACTTGTGAATCATGTGGAGCTTTTGGTTCATCTGGGGAGGGACAGGTGATCTTTTAAGACCCCTTGGCTGTCAAGTGCTCAGGATGCACTGTGTATGAGTGAAGAACAGGCCCAACTCATGCAGAAAGGGGAAAAAGCAGCAGAGCCCCCACTGCAGTTCTTGTCCAGGCCTGTTTACTGCCCTGAAGCAGTGTCTGGTTTGGAGAGATGTAGCCTGTGGCCAACGAGGAGGCTTGCAGGAACCTGCCTCCTGCTTGGGAGAGATGAATCTGGGGAAATCCCAGCTAGGAGCCAGGTGCTAACACTGATACTGTCAGACAGGCTGTCTGATTGTGTCCTGCCACACCGCAGGAGTCAAGTGCTGCATGTGGTTTATGTCTCCTTAGGGTAACCCTCTCCCTGGGATCTTCAAGTTCCAGGTGGTTATCACCACCTTTGAGATGATCCTTGCTGACTGCCCGGAGCTGAAGAAGATCCAGTGGCGCTGTGTGGTCATTGACGAGGCACATCGCCTGAAGAACAGGAACTGCAAACTCTTGGAGGGGCTGAAGCTCATGGCCCTGGTGAGCATGTCCTGCCCAGGTTCACATGGGAGCAGGGTGGGACAGAGATGGCCATGCCAAGCAGTCAGATGCCGTTGCCATGTGCTGCTCAGACCCAGTGTCAGGGCTGAGAGCTCCCTGTCAGAGGGAAAAACATCCAGGACCCATCAGGTTGCTGAAGCAGTGCCAGTGATGGGGGGGCCTTTGATTGATGGGGCACTGGTGCCCTGCAGCCATCACAAACTCCTTTCTGCTGAAGAGGAATATTAACCTAGAGCAGGCCAATTCCCCCTGTGCCTTCCCATCTGTGTGCACTGCCCGGCAGAGCACTGCCTGGCCTTGCAGTGCAACTTAGGCTGCTGTAGCACATGGAAGCAGTGGCTGACCAGCCGTGCACAGCATCCTCTGGTCATGGTGTGCCTCATCCCATGTTCCCTTTTGTTCTACCTGAGTGCTGAAGAGGGACATCCTGCCCCAGGTACACAGAAGCTTGGGCTCTGCCAAGTGTCCACGTCAGTGCCAGCACAGCTCTGCCTGGGCGTCTTGTGCCAGGGCTGGGCTGAAGCCTGGGAGCAATGTGGGATTCTTGGATTTGGCTGTTGTTGCTCCCAGGACCCTTCCCTGGATGTGTCCCAGTTCAGCTCTGTACAGCACTCACAGAGTGTTCCTGAGGCAGGAAGACAAGGAACGTTGTGCTCTGGGGCCCCTTAGATTCATCCAGTAGGTGTGAGCTCTCAGCCTGTTTTCTATGTATACCCAGGAGCACAAGGTGCTGCTGACAGGGACTCCGCTGCAGAACTCAGTGGAGGAGCTCTTCAGCCTCCTGAATTTCCTGGAGCCACAGCAGTTTCCCTCAGAGACAGCCTTCCTGGAGGAGTTTGGAGACCTGAAGACAGAGGAGCAGGTACCTAGAACAGTGATGCTGGTGACTCTTAGCACAGGCCACTGGGACCCGTGTTCACCAAGACAGGCACACTGTCAGACATGTGCTTCATGGAAGTGAATAGGACTCTAAATGCTGGGAGAAGCGAAGTGTGACAGAGCCCTCAACACTGCTTTGGAGAGAGGAGACCATCATGTGTCAAGGCAATGGTCTGCTCCCTGCCTGGCTCCCTACTGCCTTTGCATGCCTGGGCAGCAGAGCTCACCCGGCTTTCCAACCTGGTCTGTCCCAGTTGCTTCAGAGTTATTTGTAGTGGGTTTCCAGTGTGGGAAGGCTCTAGCATTGTAGGCCCCTCCGCTGTTGTCACCATGTGCTTGCCATGCAGGGAGGGCAGTGAATTTCTGTTGTTGCTCCGGCAGGTGAAGAAGCTGCAGTCCATCCTGAAGCCCATGATGCTGCGACGGCTGAAGGATGATGTAGAGAAGAATCTGGCACCCAAACAAGAGACCATCATTGAGGTGGAGCTGACCAATATCCAGAAGAAATACTACAGGGCCATCCTGGAGAAGAACTTCTCCTTCCTCTCCAAGGGTGCCAACCAGCACAATATGCCCAACCTCATCAACACCATGATGGAGCTGCGGAAGTGCTGCAATCACCCGTATCTCATCAACGGTGAGGGCTGTGCGCAGGAGGCGTGTGTGGGACAGATATTACTGCAGAATTTACTGGTCACTACTTGCAGAGCTCACTCAGCTTGGCAGCCAGTTCAGGCCCTCATGCCATCTGCTGCTGGTGTTGTACATCCAGGGTCCACACAGGATGCAGTGATCTGCCTTATTGCCCCCACAGGCAGCCCAGCTCCCCACAAGTACTGGTGGACACATTGTGGTCTTAGAAGCTTGCTGTGTTTGGGGGTGTTCTGGTGTGGGACCCTCTCCAGTATCCCAGCCTGGCTTGTTCTGCCAAGCCCTGAAGGAGCAGAGTAACAGGAGTGGAGGGGCTTCTTGGCGGTCTCTAGCCAACCTCCCTTGATCTGATTGACTGCATGGATGCTGTTTCTTATGTGGTGGCTTGCTATTGCCCTGGATGGGAGGCTGGGGGCAGCTGCAGTGCCGGCCTCACCAAGAGCTCTCATCCCTTCTTCACCTGGCAGGGGCGGAGGAGAAGATCCTGGAGGACTTCCGTAAAACACACAGCCCAGAGGCGCCAGACTTCCAGCTGCAGGCGATGATCCAGGCGGCCGGGAAGCTGGTGCTCATTGATAAGCTGCTTCCCAAGCTGATCGCTGGTGGGCACAAGGTGCTCATCTTCTCCCAGATGGTGCGCTGCCTCGACATCCTGGAAGACTATCTCATTCAGAGGCGGTTAGTACAGGCTTCAGCATTCACCACAGCTCCTCCACATCACCTCCATCCTGCACTTTTAGAGACAAGAGGGGCAACAGCCAACGATGGGGATTTGGCCATTCTGTGATCACATATCAAAGGATCCAAGTTACAGGCTACTGCTGGTGGGTGCAGAGACCCCAGAGCTCTAACCTGTCCATTTTGCATTGTCCAGGGCTAGTTCTAGGAGTAACCAAACAGAAATAGGCCCTTCCTTTGGTCCTGGTTCCCATACCTGTGCACCATGCATGGGGTCCTGACGATTTTGCCTTTCTAAGAGGAACAACTTTGGGGAGCAACTACAATGCACGCAGGCTGATGAGGCCTGAGCCTCCGCTTGTGCACAGGTCCTGCCAGTGAATCCCAGCTGCCTGTGTACCCACACAGAGCCTGGGGGAGGGAACAAGAAGGGGTTTGCAAGCCTTGTTGAGGCCCTGCTGTGACCCTGCTCTCCTCTCCCGGAGCAGGTACACCTATGAGCGCATCGACGGGCGGGTGCGCGGGAACCTGCGCCAAGCTGCCATCGACCGCTTCTGCAAGCCTGACTCCGACCGCTTCGTCTTTCTCCTGTGCACGCGGGCGGGCGGGCTGGGCATCAACCTCACTGCTGCCGACACCTGCATCATCTTTGATTCGGACTGGAACCCACAGAACGACCTGCAGGTAACGGGACAGGCAGCCAGGAGATCCTGCAGCACAGCTCCTGTCCGTCATTGCAGCAGCAATGGGAAGGGCAGCAGCATCTGGCTGTAATTGGGTGGGTTGCTGTGCTGGGAGAGCTGGCAGGAGTGCGGGTAGAGGGGACATGTCATGGGGAGATCACGGTGTGGCTCTAAAAAAAAGGGTGGGCCACAGACCAGGCAATATTTGACCATACCTGGTGGTGGAGGGGGGTGAAGTGGTGGGTGCCCTGCACCTGCAGAGAACCAAGACTCCAATCTGAGCCCTGAGTCCTTTCCCAGGGGTGCAGGGGTCTCTGATCTCTGCTCCAGGAGCCCTGCCAGGTTGGCCACAGGCACCGAGTGAGGGTGCTCTGGTGGGTGGGACCTGACTGTGGCTCAGGTGGGTGAGTGGTGGGTCCTGGTGCATAGTCCCCATGCTGCTGGGCTCACTGTGCCTGACGCTGTGCCTCCTGCCCTCCCAGGCTCAAGCTCGCTGCCACCGGATCGGGCAGAGCAAGGCGGTGAAAGTCTATCGCCTCATCACCAGGAACTCCTACGAGAGGGAGATGTTCGACAAGGCCAGCCTGAAGCTGGGCCTGGATAAGGCTGTGCTGCAGGACATCAACCGCAAGGGCAGCACAAATGGGGTAGGATGGCTGTTGGATGGAGTGGGACCAAGTGGGAAGTGCTGTGGGAGAGCTCTCCTCTTTTCCCTGCAAGTCACTGCCAGGCTGGAGCAGAGACTTGGGTAGGCTTTTCAGGAGGGAAGGCCTGTTTCCACACAGCAGCATTGCTGTTGTTTGGCCTGGGACGCATGTGGTACTGTGTCTGGGTGACATGGACTGAAATTCTTGATAGTCCCTCAGGCAGCATTTTGAAGAGTCCTCTGCTATAGCAGCAGGAGGTCCGGGTTGGCTTGGGGCAGAGGGGGGGCTGTGTCCCAGGCAGCTGGCCAGGTTGATGATGCCTCCATGTTTTGGGCAGGTTCAGCAGCTCTCAAAGATGGAGGTGGAGGACCTGCTGCGGAAGGGTGCCTATGGCGCCCTCATGGATGAGGAGGATGAAGGATCGAAGTTCTGTGAGGAAGACATTGATCAGATCCTCCAGCGCAGGACACAGACCATCACAATCCAGACCGAGGGGAAGGGCTCCACCTTTGCCAAGGTGGGCTGTACTCCACTGGGAGGGAAGGGGGATTCCCCCAAGGTGGTGGGGGATGTGGTGGGTTGACCTCATCTCACCTGTGTGTTGAGATGTATCTGGATGGAGGCCAAGCTCTCCTGCCTGTTCTGCTTCCAGAAGCTGGGTGCTGCTGTGGAAGCTGCGCACTGTGGGGCCCTGACATCCCTACAGGAGAGAGCCCAAGGAGCCAGCTCCATGCCACGCTTGAGACTGGTGTCCACTGGGGTCATGTGTCAACATGGGGAGTAACACCCCATGGCAGCCAGGTTGTGTGCTGCAGATGTGTTGGGGATGACTATATGGGGGAAGGCACATCTGGATGCTGAGTTGCACCGTGTTCATTCATCTTCTTCCGCTCCCAGGCCAGCTTCGTAGCATCAGGAAACAGAACTGACATCTCCTTAGATGACCCCAACTTCTGGCAAAAGTGGGCCAAGATAGCAGAGCTCGATACAGATGCCAAGAATGAAAAGGTAGGGTCCAGCTCGTGGCCTGTGTGCCCCACAGCGGATCTGAAACTACGTGGTGTGGTCTCTAGGCAGGAGCTGTGTGCTTCCCCTGGGCTCAGGAGAAGCTGCGTAACCATTTCCCAGCCCAAACCCAAGTCCATGTGAGCCCTGGCACCCGGGGCAGAGGGGAGCGTTTGGCCTGGCAGCACTGGAGGAGGCCTGATTTGCTGACATGAGTTTGTTGCTCCAGCCTTTCGAGCCCTGGAGTTTGCAGTGCTGGGCACATTTCATTGTGCTGCAGCCCCATCTCCCACCACTGCAGGTCTCCATGGCTAAGGAGGTGGTGAAGCCTGCTGGGTGCCCCAGCTCTCCCAGCTGAGGCAGCAGTGCCCATAGAGATGGTATTAGCAGCAAGGGGGAGGCCTTGCAGCTCTGCAGAGCTCACCACTATAGCAGAGAGAATGGGAGAGGGTGTGTGTGTTTCTCACGTGTTTGAAATGCAGGCAGATTTAAATGACACAGATCATTCTACAGGGCAGGGGGAAGGAGAGGAGGCAGGTACATGCTGTTTAATTTCATACTGCACCCTCCTGCACCTTCTTGGAAGCTGCCTTTCTTCTTCCAGCCCACCTATTCCCCCAGCACAGAAATTACACAGCCTCCAGCACAGCCTCTGTGCAGGCAGCGCTGGGAGGGCCAGGACTATGATTCAGAGCTGAATCAGCTGCTGGTTGTCAGCAGTTTGAATCCAGAGGGCATGATTTTCACTCTGCCATTGTTCAAGCCGAAGTTTGGGCTGGCCAGGAATTGTCTCACGTGTGCAAGCAAAGCCTCACACAGGTAATTTGGAACAGGTATCCTAGTGGGAAGGTGATGGCTAGCCATAGGGCTGGGAAACAGAGGCGTAAGCAGAGTGGAGGAGAAGACATGTTGTGCCCTGATGGAAGGCAGGTATTTCTACCCATACCTGAGTGCGTTCTCCTCTGTGACCCTCACAGGAGAGCCTAGTCATTGACAGGCCCCGGGTACGGAAGCAAACCAAACACTACAACTCCTTTGAAGAGGATGAGCTGATGGAGTTCTCCGAGCTGGACAGTGACTCGGATGAGAGACCCACACGCTCGCGGCGCTTCAATGAGAAAACACGCCGGTACCTGCGGGCTGAGTGCTTCCGTGTGGAGAAGAACCTGCTCATATTTGGGTGAGTCTCACCCCCACTAGGCAGCTCCAGCAGGGAGATGCTGGCAAGGTCTCTAGCTGCACAGGTGTGTTTACTCTCTCTGTATTCCTGCTGTTCCAGCTGGGGACGCTGGAAAGATATCCTGACCCATGGGCGGTTCAAGTGGCACCTGAATGAGAAGGACATGGAGATGATCTGTCGGGCCTTGCTGGTCTATTGCGTCAAACACTACAAGGGGGATGAGAAGATCAAAAGTTTTATCTGGGATCTCATCACGCCAACGAAGGACGGGCAGAACCAGGCTCTGCAGAATCACTCAGGTATTGCGTGTTCTCTGTGCTATTGCACCTCTACCCATTGCTGCTGTGCCAGCCTGTAGGACCGAGGCTGAAGAATTCAGAGCTGATTGAAGCAGCCAGCAAACAGTTTTGCTTCAGCACCACAACTCTCTCTGCAGCTCAAAGAGAAGGTGGCTGTCATGGGACTGACCTCCACACTGACCCTCACAGCCAGCAGCAGAGGTTGGCTGGCTGGGGAAGACTGTTTCCTGCCTCCCAGTGCCATGGCTGGTGCAGAAAGGGCCTTTGTGGTGGGAGCAGAGATGCCATCCTACACTCAAGTGGGCATTGCTGAGTTTTCTCTGCCTTCAGTGCAGCATGTGCTCTCTGTAGGCATCCCTTGGGGCTGGAGCAGCACAGCAGGTAGAGCCCGCCATACAAACAGCATCATGCAGCCACAGTGGCTTTTCTTTAATAATATGAAGCTGGTACTCACTCCTTGGGTCAGCTGGAGGGCTGTGGCCTGGGCTGGGAGAGCTGGCTCGGGGAGACCATGGCCCTTCCTGAGGCTGGTCAGAGCTCCACAGCTATGTGCTGCTCATTGTGCGCTTGTGATCTCTGTGCTGTGGCTCACTAAGGAACCTGAGGTACCAATCGTGTTTGCAGAGAGCTGACCAGGCTCCAGGCTTCCCTGATGTGCAGGAAGCAACAGCAGCCTCCCACCCATGCTTGTGCATCCTGGGACTGTTCCTTCTCAATCTGTATCTGAGTGAGTGTGAAGGGCAAGTGCAGCTTGCCAGATGAGGCTGAGTTTGCCCAGAGGTCATCAGGCCAATTCAGTGCTGGAGACAGTTGCCCTGGTGCTCGTTGCAGAACCCCAGCAGGCTGGAGCCCATGTCCTGTTCCTCTTTGCACACATAGGCAGGAGAGGACATATACAGGGCCCTGCCTCAGAAGCAGCTGCCCAAGGAGGCATCAGCCAGGAGTTGTTTCCATGTTCTGCTGTGAACTTGCATCTTATTTCAAGGTTGAAAATGTGTTTAATTTTCAGCTCCAGCCATTGGATCTCCTTTTATCTTTGTCAGCCAGATAGGACTGTGTTCCTTTTCCCCTCACTATCTTTGCCAAGGGTAAATGCCCCCTGCAGTGATCCTGCAGCCTTCCTCCTGATGCACGGAATAGGAAACAACCCTTACAGATCAGATCATCAGCACTGACTTCTGGTCTTTGATCGTTTGGGACCCTGTCGTCTGAACTCTTGTCCCAGATCACTGTGTTGTCCAATAGGGTGAACTTCAGAGCTGGCTGTAGTGTCTGGGTAAGGTTCTAAAAGCTGTGCCCAGGACCAGGGTCCCTTCCATGCCTTTATGTGATCATAGAACGATTTGGGTTGGAAAGGACCTTAAAATCATCTGGTTCCAGCCCCTCTGCCATGGCAGTGGTGTCTGGCCTGGCCCATAGTGCTCACGGACTGCCACTTGCTGTTACAGGCTTGTCAGCACCAGTGCCCAGAGGCAGGAAGGGGAAGAAGACGAAGAACCAAATGCTTCTTCCTGAGATAAAGAATGCGGACTGGCTCGCCACCTGCAACCCCGAGGTTGTCCTGCATGATGACAGCTACAAGAAGCACCTCAAACAGCACTGCAACAAGTGAGTGCAGGAGCCAGCTTGTGGAAACCATGGGCTGAGGGCTTTTAGCGTGGGGAGGGTGGGAAAGAGCTGTGGAGGGCTCACAGCCCATGCAGGTTCATTGTGCTTCAGCCGCTGGACTGCTCTCAGATGCTCCTCCAAGCTAAAAGGAGCCGTACCTGAGCAGCACACCTCTGGCTGCAGAGTCCCAGCAGATCACAGGACTGGGTACTGTGGTGTGATACATGGCTGGTGCCCATCCTGCTGTGAGAAAGTGGGTCTTCCCATGCAGGGAAACATGGTGTCAAGCAGGTTTCCCTGGCCTTGTTGATCTTCAGAACATCCCCTGCAAACGCTCTGGTGAGAGCTGTTGGGCCAAGGCCTAGGCTGGCATCTGCATACCTACATGCTAACATGTGTTCCTCTCTGCTGCCCTGGCGCAGGGTTCTGCTGCGGGTGCGAATGCTCTACTACCTGAAGGCTGAAGTGCTGGGGGAGGCTGCAGACAAAGCCTTCGAGGGGACCCCTGCCAGGTAGGTACCTTACAGTGAACCCCTGTGATACTTCTTGGGTAGGGTTTGGCAGTGCTCGAGCACTGCTGCAGCCATCCGGCCCCACACATCTGCACTCACTGCAGCTCTGGGTGGATCAGATCCTGTGGTCAAATCCCCAGGTCTTGTTCAGGCAAAGCTTCATCCTTAGAGGGCAGCTCTGCCTGAGCAGGGATCTTAACAGGGCTGCCATGGCCAAGCCTTGGAGCAGAACATGCCCCATCGCTGTGGCCTGCAGTCCCTTCCCAGCACTGAAGACAAGGGGCCAACAGGCCCCTGAATGCCACTGAACCTGCAGCCTGCCTGCTTCTGTCCTTCCTGCAAAGACTCAGCTCTCAGTGCTTTGGAGAGAAGTGTGATATGCTGGGCTTAATTTACTAGAGCAGGGGCTGCTGCCTTCCCTAGCACAGGTCCATTGTTACCAGTCTGTGGAGGGGGACATTGCAGCCCACCCCACCAGACATGCTGTTCCTCTGGGGCTGGGGGTTTGAAATGGTTTCCCCCAAGAGATGCTGTTGACATCAGACAGGATCTCCAGTCCTTTGGTATTGCTTGGGTGGGAGAGGAGAGGAAAAGGGCTGTGCAGCCTCCCCATCTCTGCAGATAGAGGATGGGGATGGCAGTGGATGGTGGTGGAGCCAAGGCTGCAGCTCTCTGACCCCAGGGAGATGTGATGTGCACACCAGGCCATGTGGGGACCCAGAACAGCTTTGCATGCGTTAGCTGTCCCCCAGCCAGTGAGTGATGGCTCCTGTCTCCTGCTGCCCCTGGCCAGCAGTGCCCAGTGAGCTCTGCTGAGGCTGGTAGAAGGGTGTTCATACCTTGTCTGCTGCAGGGAGCTGGACGTGTTGCTGCCAGACATTGACTACGTGGAGATCCCAGTGGACTGGTGGAACGCTGAAGCCGATAAATCCCTGCTCATCGGTGTCTTCAAGCATGGTGTGTACCCAGCTTCTCTGGTGGGTGCCAGTGCATGAGGGGGACCCAAGTGGAGCATCTGGAGGGGACATCACATCAGTGTGAAGGGGCAGAGCTGTGGCCACACACCACAGCCACACAGGGCCATGGGAGCTCTCCCAGGCACCAATAGCTGCCTTGTTTGGGTGGTGGGGCAGGCACACTGCAGTGCCCAGCATGGCCGTGCCTGGTCTCATAGCAGACTCCTGGTTTTCCAGAAGCAGCATGCAGTTGCCATGTGAGGACAAGAAGGAAGGCACAGAGCTTCTCCTTGCATCCCCAGCCTTGTCATGAAGTCCCCCTTTGGCTTTCAGGAGCCACAGGGCTGCTTGCTCCTGGCTACAACCTGCCCTGGGTGCTGTGCCCAGCTCTGGGCACTGCACTGCCGATGGGGGATGGAGAGGCTGACCTTTTTCTTTGCCTGCTCCCCAGGAGTTGTGGAGCAGTTAGCAGCTTTGGGGAGAGTGTTCTGAATTTCTGAGGGTGAGAATTGCTTTCACAGCAGCACAGAGAGCGAGAGCCACACGGAGAGCTGTGTCCCACAGAGCAGGAGGTTCTCCTGAACCAGGCTCAGACCTGGCTTTGTGCTGTCTTTCTCCTTTCTGATGGCCCGTGGTGGTTGGCAGGTTACGAGCGGTACAACGCCATGCGGGCGGACCCGGCGCTGTGCTTCCTGGAGAAGGTGGGAATGCCGGATGAGAAGCTACTCTCTGCAGAGCAGGGTGTCAGCGACGGGGCCCAGGACACTGCTGAGAGGTGGGCAGGGATGGAGCAGAGCTCTTGGGGGCTGCCTGGGTCACCCCTGGGGCTGGGTGGGCAGTGGGGAGGGCTGTGGGGTGAGCTGTGTGCAGGGAGGAGGAAGGAAGCAGACTGCATCAGAGCACAGTGGGCAGGGCAGAAAGCAGGGGGGAGCTGGGTCCTCAATACGAAGCATGAGCACCACTTCTCTGCTTCCTCCTGCCAATGACTGGCACCGCCAGAGGTGCTGTGCTGCTGCTGCCAGGGACTAATTTGCTCTCTTACCCAGGGGCTGCATGGAAAAAGAAGAGAACAGCGGAGAAAAGCTGGAAGGGCTGCCAAAGCAGGAGGTGAGTGGGATTCACAGTGATCAGTGAACATCTGCTCCTGCCAGGCCTTCCCTCCTGCGCTGTGCTGCAGGCTTGGCTCCATCAGCTCTGCTGTGAGGCACTGGGGAACCAGCGCTGCAGATGATCCTGCCCTGTGCCAGCTTTGCTGTGCCATACATGGGCTCTGCCCTGCAGTCTGTGTCATCTCAGCTTCTGTTGTTGCCTCTGTGTGTTTCCTGCAGACCTGGGCAGCATCTGCTTGTAGGCAGCTGGGGGGGATTGAGGGCTAGGAATGGCCAAGGGGGGCTGGATCTCAATACTCAGCTTCAGGAGCCACATGGGGCCCTGGCAGAACGGTTGAGGGTGTCCCAAAAGGAATGGCCCTGGGGGAGAGGAATAGCAGTGAACAAGGCAGCACAGGAGGGTGTAGGGTTCATCTGAGCAGCAGAGTTTGTGCACTTTTAACTATCCTGGGCAGTGGCTCTACAGCCTGTGTCACTGTGGTGGACCTCCCCTCCAAGCATAAAGCAGATAGAACTGCCCTTCTGAGCTGTCACCTCCCCTGTGTGGGCTGAGGGCAGCCTAACTGCAGCCCTAGGGCCCAGGACACGCAGCTCTGCCTGTCCTGTCACCCTGAATCCAGGTAACTGCAGGTATGGGGTGCTGTGTGCGGGGCTGGGAGCCCTCTCTCATGGTTTCCTTCTGCAGGACATCGTGGCCGCTGGGGTGGGCGAAGCCAGTGAGAAGCGGGACGAGCCAGCGGCAGGTGAGGCCGTGTCTCCTGCAGCATCGTGCAGGGCTTCCCAGGGCTGGCACGGCACAGCCGGGGTGCTGAGACAGGCACTGCTGGGCTGGGGGGACACTGCTCTGTGTTAGTGATAATGGGTGAGGTAGCTTAACCTGGGCAGGTGGAGTCATGTCTGACCCATGTCTATGGCAGGGCAGCCAGGCTCCTGAAAAGGTGTTCCCAGCCAAAGCCAGTCAGGGGTGACTTGAAGCCATTTGCCTGCCCTTGTCCGTGCGGTTGCCTCTGTGAGATGAGCATGCTGGTCTCTGCAGTGGGCAGTGCTGGAAGATGTCGTGGGCTGGCTGGCTCTGCTGCTGAGTAGGGATCTGCAGTCCGCTCCCATGCATAGCCTGGCCTGGAGCTGTCATTCCTACCCTGATCTCTGCCTCTCTGAAGGAAGCTGAGAAACAGTGGGGCTGTGAGACAGCAGCTTCTAGGGTGCAGAGGCCCAGGGACGGTCACCACAGTCTCCCAGTTATGACTGATTCTTGGCATCCCCTGTGGGAGGGCAGAGGCAGGAGGGAGCTCTCAGAGCCGGGCTGGAGGGATGTGGGAACCCATGGCTTTGAGTGTGCATTAAATACTAATGTCCTTGCTGATGTTTGAAGCCCAGGATGGCTCCGACTCAGACAGATCCTGCTGGCCTGTCTCATCTGCTCTCACAGCCAGACTGCGGAGGCTTGTCACCGTCTACCAGCGCTGCAACCGCAAAGAGCTGCCTCCGCGTGCCGAGATGCTCGTGCCTGGTAACCATGGATACTGGCTGCAGGACGAGATGTTCCGGAGAGCCTCCGAGATGGACTCTGTGAACAAAGAAATGCAGAAAAGGTAACGCAGCAGAATGTCCATTCCAAAGCTGATTGAGGCCAATCGAAATCCTTGCTCCCAGCTAGATGTCGAAACAGCTGGCATGTGGGTCCTTGCTGGGCAGGGAACCCTGCTCCCATGCACAAGAGAGCCTGGTGGCTTCAGCAGCCAGCCCCCACCTGGGGATCAGCCTTCATGGTACTGGTGGCATGGTGAAAGGAGCCAAGGAGACAGCTCCCCAGGATCAAATCCAGCATCTGCTGGGCCAGGGATCACCTCCAGCCCCAGCAGAGCAGTGCTGCTGAGCAGGGTTGTGCACTTGGGACGCACCATGGCTGAGGGGTGACACACGAGCACTGTCACAGCCTGTGTGTGCAGTCTTTTTGACCCCTGTGTCTCACACCACTGCATTAGGCTCTTGCTCATGGCCTTGGGAGCCCCATGGCATATCCTGGTTGTGCTGTGCTCTCATTCTCATCCCAGTAAGTGAAAAGATGGTGGGACCCTCCTGACACTCATCTTTCCCTGCCATGACCTGTTCCTGCAATTGCCCTGCAGTTTGCACCCTGGTCTGTTCTCTGTGGCCTGTTTCTCTGTGCCCTGTTTGCCCCAGGGCTGCATTTGCCCAGGATGCTCTTCACCATCTCTGTCCTAGATCATTCCTTGGAGTGATTCGCACAAGGTGAAAGCTCACAGGGTCCAAACCAGAGTGAAAGTTGTGCTCTAACAGCACTGTAACTGAGCCCCCCTGAGAGCACCATGGCTGCTTTCCTTCAGTGGGGAGGGGTTGGCACCCACCCCAGGCACCCAGGAGTCCACGCAGAGTGTGTGGATACTGCGACCCTTACAGCAATGAAGCCCAGTCCCAGTTTCCCTCTGGATGAGAGCTGTGTCTGCAGGACCTTCTTTTCTAATTCCTAGTGTGCTTCTCCTGGCAGCTGCTCCAAAACTGGTGGGCAGTAACTAGATATTCCACTCTGAGCCTCTGTGCTTGGTGCCTTGCTCATGCTGGGACCAGAACGTATCTCGGTGTTCATGTCTCCTCCATGCCCCACAGGTGGACCAGGAGGGAGCAGGCAGATTTCTACCGCACTGTCTCCTCCTTTGGGGTTATCTATGACCAGGAGAAAAAGATCTTTGACTGGACTCAGTTCCGAGCCATCTCTCGACTGGAGAAGAAGACAGATGAAAGCCTGGAGAAGTACTTCTACAGCTTTGTGGCCATGTGCAAGAATGTCTGTGGTCTCCCAATGTGGAAAGAGGATGGTGAGTGGAAATTGCATGGCCTGTGGAGGAGTAACAGTAGGTCCATGTAGCCATAGGTCAGAAATGGTCCCACTGCTGTTGTGGAGCAGGAGAGCAAGGGAGGAGTTTCAGGGGCAGTTGAAGGCAGTCGAGTGCTGCTCTTGGTCCAGCTGCTAAATTCAAGGCAGTTTAAACCCACGTGTCCATTTGGTGGCAAATGAATGGAAGGTGCTGAGACTGGGAAAAGAAGCCTCAATTGCAAACATGGCCTTGGTTTTTCTATCCCTGCTGTAGGCCCCCCAGACCCCGACATCTATGTGGAGCCCATCACAGAGGAGCGTGCTGCCAGGACCCTGTATCGCATCGAGCTGCTGCGGAAGGTGCGCGAGCAAGTGCTCAAGTGTCCGCAGCTCCACGAGCGGCTCAAGCTGTGCAGGCCCAGCCTCTACCTGCCTGTGTGGTGGGAGTGTGGCAAACATGACCGGGACCTGCTCATCGGCACCGCCAAGCACGGCCTGAATCGCACTGACTACTACATCATGAATGACCCCCAGCTGTCTTTTTTAGATGCGTACAGGAACTATGCCCAGAATAAAAGAACGGGGCTCCCAGCCCCAGAAAGCCTGTGCTGCCTTTACCAGACTAACTCCAAACTCTACAGTTCCCCTCTGTACAGCCAGGTGGACCGGACTTGTGAATCCCTGGAGAATGAAGCTGAGAGTCAGATCAAGCTGGAAGCTGTAGACAACACCATGTCCCAGGCCGGGGGCAGTCCACCGGATGCAAACTGTGAAACCTTCATGTCTAAAGTCCAGGACATCATGTCCAGTAACTATGATGAGAGCTCTTTGCCAGACTCGTTGGTGTGCATGATGTATGATGAGAAGGCCTGTAACAGTGAGCAAAGCTCCCTTGCTCGAGACAGCCCAAGTTGCACAGATGTTGGAAGCAGCGTTGCTAAACTCTCCGAGGGCAAGCTGGAGGGGGATGAGGATCCATCCAGCTGCGATGCAGATGCCATGAGAGAGACTCCCTTCCTAGAGGGTTTGCAGGTGGGCTGTGACCAAATGGACAGTCAGAACGAGGAAGCTGAGCCTTCACCTTCTACCCCTGAAAGCGACCCTTTGCAGAGTGTCCCATCAGAGCTCTGTGAGGCCCTGCAGCAGAAGGGAGACCTCACCAGCCCTGCGTCGGTGCTGCCTGAGCACGCTGCCATGGAAGGGGTCATAAGCATGGGGCTCTACAGTCCCACTCTTCATAACTATGAAATCAAGGTTCCTCCTGAGCAGAGATTCATCAATCTGCTGCAGGAGAAAGGAATGGAGGCAAAGTCAGGGCCAAGTCAGAGCCACAGCGAGGAAGATGAGGAGGAAGAGGAGGATGATGACAATTCTGAGGCAGCAGCAGATGCTATAGAAATCTTGAGTGCTCCTAGGCCCAGGGCTGGCTGTGACCATGAGGCCAATGAACTGGGGGGTGAGGAGCAGAGCTCTGGCCTCCACACACCTGAGGACACTTGTCCAGAAGATGTGAATGGTGAGGGAGAGTCCCTGGGGCTGGGGACACCCGAAGGGCTGGGGGAGCCCAGGACAGAGAGCCGGGAGGACCATAGCTTGGATGAGGAGAGCACCCTTCAGCACTCACTGGGACAGGCTCATGGCCAGGCTTTCGCTCTGCCTGCACCAATGCTGGGGCACCCAGGGGCAGAGCCCCCCCATGCTGGGGGGGAGGCCTGGGGCCGAGGGGCTGGGGGGCAGGCAGGCTGCAGAGATGCCCTGCACCCCGAGCCCCAGGGGATGAAGCAAGAAGAGCGTGAGAAAAGAGGTGACGGGGAGAAAGCCAGCAGCAGCCAGAGTCAAGGTATGGTCCTGAGAGCTCCCTCTGTTTATCAGTCACCTGTGGGGTGGGAGGGACCTGCTGACCTCCCGGGAGAGCCACAGCCTTGAGGGTGCTGAGCCTCCAGGGGCTCACTCTAGCTGATGTGATTGGAGAACAAAGGGTTGGTGGCTGTGTTTGCCAGAACCACCAGAACCACCCACCATTAGCCCCAGCAGCCCCTCTGCCATGAGCATCCCACGGAATGCAGGACACCCTTCTCTTCCTGGCACAGGACAGTGCCTGAAAGCACTTGCTTTCAGAAAAGAAAGCTGTTTGGTCCTTGCCTACCCAGGGTATGGGGATGGTCAGAGTTGGGGGACACTGCAGTATGAGCCCCCCAGGCTCAGCCCAGGGGGATGCTTGCCCTTCCTGAGCAGTGTGGGCTGCCTGCCATGACCCAGGGCTGCTGCACTTCTTGGTGGCTGGCTGGGGATAGGGACTCTTATGGAGCCAGCTGGGTGCTGGGCTGGGAAGATGTGAGGAGTTGCTCTCTCCTGAAGAGGGCAAGAGAAGCAACATTGTGATGGGCTCTGTTCTCTGTTGCTTCCTCAGATGGTTCAGAGAAGTACATGGAGGAAGAGAGCAAGAGTTCTGCTTCTGTCCTGCCCGGGGAGATCGATGACCTTCAGGATGCCCGGGCACCAACCATAGCCCAGCTGCTGCAGGAGAAGACACTTTACTCCTTCTCTGAGTGGCCTAAAGTGAGTTTAAAATCAACACTGTGTGTATTGCAAGTGTTGCTGCATGGTCCTGGCCAGCAGTAGCTCGCACACCTCCAGCTCTGCCTCCTGGTCCTCCATGGATGCTCTAACAGGGGTGCTCTTCTCAAGAACCCATTTGGGACATGCCTTCCCCAAAGCAGTTCCCTGCCAGGCTGAGGTCACGTCGACTGAGTTTGTCTTTAATCCTGAGTCACTCATTCAGATCCCAGCCTGCCACCATCCAATTCTGTTTGCAGGACCGTGTGATCATCAACCGCATTGACAACATCTGCCATGCCATCCTGAAGGGCAAGTGGCCTTCCTCCAGCCAGCAGTTTGAGACACCGACCCTGCTGACGGCTCCAGCGGTAGCCAGCAATGCCGGCAGCAGGAACAGCTTTGCTGAGTCAGAAGCCTCCGACCCCAGCTTCAATAATGGGGTGTTAATCTCGCAGGTACAAAAGGTATGGGGAGGTCCTTGGGCAGGGACAGGCTTGGGACTCTGAGGTGAAGAATTGCCTAGAAATGCTCAAGAGTTTTCCAAGAGGGATCTGGGTTCTCACTGCCTTTTGGTGCCACTTGTGGTGTATAACACATGGCTTTAGCCACTTGGTCCTCTTCATTGAGAGCTCCTGGTGAGCTTCTCATGCTCTCAGCCCCCTGTGAACCCTGCTTCCCTCCTGGGAAGGCAGCTGTTCTGCAGCTGTAGAAGTGCTTCCAGAGTCAGTGCCAGAGCGCACAGCATGATCAGGGGAAAAAGGAGACACTGCCCTGGTGTCCCAAAACAATGGATGCGCAAGAAGGCACTGCCACATTAATTGCCAGCTCTCATCTCCTCTCACTGTTGGACACAGTGAAAAGAGAAGCTGCTGGCCTGGAACCCAGCCTGGTTGCCCAGCAGCTGGTGAGCACCCAGGGTTCCAACACCTTGGGGGATCAAAGTGCATGTGAGGGTGCTCCTGCATCCCCACACAGGGAAGGAGAGGTTGATGTGCCCAGGGAAAGGGCATCGTGCAGGGCTTCTGCAGAGGCAGAAGAGCCTGACTTAGCTCAGTGTTGATTTAAGAGCTGTAGTTCCTGGGCAGTGTGGGAACAGATGTAACCGCCTCTGTGGCTTTGATACACACAGGAAGGTTTCCTGACCCCTGCCTTTGCAAAGGATGAGCGGAAGCACAGGAGGCCCTATGAATTTGAGATGGAGAGAGATGCCAAACAGAGGAGCTTGGAGCAGCTGGCAGCAACCCATGTTCATCCACCCATTGTGCTGAACGGCTGGCGTGACACAGCAGTGGACTTGTCCAGAGCCTCTGATGGGTCCCCGGGGAACTCCTCTCCTTTTCCCCTGAACACAAACATGTCCAAGCTGGGGACTGTGAACACTCTTCAGGGCTCCCTGGGCATGGACTTGTCTGGCATCCTCCAGGCAGGGTTAATCCATCCTGTCACGGGACAAATAGTGAATGGCAGCCTCCGGAGAGATGATGCTGCCATGAGGAGGAGACGAGGCAGGAGAAAAAATGTAGAAGGAATGGACCTCATCTTCTTGAAGGAGAGGCCTCTTCCAACCAGGCTGCAGGTGGGTTGATGCTCTCCCCTCTCACGTGGATTCAGCACGATTTGTTTCATAGTCCAGCTCTCCCCTACAAGCTCTGCTGCCCACAACAGTGCAGGACTTCCTCCAGGACAGCTTGGCTTGTGCTGGAGCAGGCAGGAGCAGACATCAGTTTAGGGAGGAAGGGAAGTTTTCCTTCTGCCTTGCACTCAAACACTCTGGAGTGTTTGAGTCCTGCTAAGTGTTACCAAAAGCAGCTGCCCCACTTCAGGGGGTGTCTAGGGTTAGAGAACATGAGGAAAGGTCCTTGACTACATTGGACCTATGGCCAAGAGCTTGCTATATCCTTTTGCCTTCTACCCTGGGATCCGCTCAAAGAATGGGGCTCTGGGTGCAAGACCAGTCCCTCTAGACCAGTTTTAGACGTGATCTGGTTGGACTTCCTGGTGATTAGGGTGTTTCAAGGTGAGTTCAGAAGCATCTCCCAGTTCTCTTTGCCCTCCATGCCACCAGTGCTGGGGCCAGAGCTCAAGTGTAATGTGGTGGTGGTGATTTAAGGAACAGGCACTGGGGAATACATGGATTAATCTGCGTGATAGGAGCAGATCTCTGCTTATTGGGTGTGCATGCGTCACCGTGTGCTGCTGATGGGCTCCCTCTGCTCTTCCCTCCACACCAGGATGTTCAGGAAGACCAGCCACAGCCCCCTCAGAACAGTCCCCTCCCCGATGGGCCGGTTGCTGCTACCTCAACTCCACAGCCAGTCCCAGCTGCAGGCAGCCAAGCAGAGAAGGCTGTCCCGAATAAGAGTCTCCTGGACTGGCTCCGTCAGCAGTCTGACTACACACTCGAAGTTCCCGGCTTTGGCACAGTAAGGGTGGCCCTTGGTGGCACGTGTGTGTGTGTGTCTGTCTGTCCTGTGTGCTGCCCTGTGCGTTAGCTCTTCTGTGGTTGTCCTAAGTTCAGGGCTTTTTCCCTCTACCATGGCTCGTGGTGTTCATCAGGGCTGTCTTCAGGACTGTACTGCAGTGAAAGTCACCTACTGAGCTGCATTCTCCTGCCCCAAGGTCCGTTTTCCACCTCCAGTACATCCATCTGCCCAATACACAATTAGTCCAGTGTCTTCCAGAAGTGCCAAGGTGGGGAGAAAAATGGCAAGAGGGATTTGGAATGCTCAAGGTCTGTCTGTGTTGCTCCCTCTGCCCTGGGGTCATTTAGGCAGTGCTGTTATATTAAATAAGGTTCCCAGACAAAAGGAAACTTCTTCATATTTAAAACTGGACTGAGTGGCTGTGTTGCTGGGTGCAAAGGTTGCATGGCTGTGGGTGCTGTAAGAAAGTGGGGTGCAGAGTCTGTGTGGTTCTTCTTACTGTTTCATAAGCATCTGCCTCTTGGTTTCATAGGTTGGTTTGCTCCAGGTGTCAGCTTATTTAGCCTATTAGACCATGTAGTAGGTAGAGTACAATCTGTAAAACAGAGCAGGAAGAACTGTAGTAATACATAAAAGTCTGCATCTTGGTCCTGCAGGATTGTATGCCTGAGGCAGAGATTCCCTGAAGCTTGGAGTGCATGCAAGCCTATAGTGGTTTGGAGCTCATTAGAGATAAGAGATGAGGAGCCCAGTGTTTGTTCGGGCATGATGGCCCTTGCTTTTCAAAGTCAAAGGAGTCAAATGGTGGTGGTGCATTTCCATCATCCTTGCCTTCCATGGGGCCTTAGTGTAGCACACCCAGTCTGGCTGTGCTACTGGTGAACCTCTTGTCCCCAGCAGGCCCTCAGTGTCCTCTCTCCAGGTGGGACTGATTGGAAGCTGCTTTGGGGTACTGCAGCAGCTCAGCTTGTTGAAGGACAGCCCACACTCCGGGGCTTTTCATTGACTGTCAGGAATGAGAGCCAGCAGTAGTTCATTATAATGCCTCATTGCTGCAGGCACATTGATGCTGGGACTCAGTGTAGGCAGTGGGTGTGCAACAACTCAGCTGTAACTCTGTACATTGTGGTCCTGAAGGGCTCTGATCGCAAAGAAACGTGGTGCAGCCTCTCTGCTGCAGCAACAGCTGAAATAGGAGTAAACCAAAGAACAGATGAGCAGGTATCAGACTGACACAAGATGGCACACACAGACTTATTCTCTCTTTCTTTCCTAGCCGTAGTTAGCGCTGTGTTTACAGATGCACATATATCAATTGGCAGTTGTAGGACTGGAGGGGAATTAGAAAGGGCTGGAGCAGTCCAAGTGGGGTACACAAAAACCCCTTTATATGTACAAGAATCAATAGTACTCATTTGGGAGCTGGCCCTGTGGCAGAGACCAGCCTGTGCCGCTCACGTTGCTCCCGCCCAAGGCTGCAGGGACCCTCTGTCCCTCGGGAGCTCATCTGTGCTGCAGTCCTGCAGGGCTTGTGGCCGTCCAGGCTCATTAAGCCATCCAGTCTCATTAACGTTGTCTTGTTTGCACTCCAGAGTTTTTCAGACAAGCCCAAGCAGAGGAGGCAACGCTGCAAGGACCCCAGCAAATTGGACATTAGCTCACTCTCGGGAGAGGAGCGGGTGCCTGTGGTACATAAGGGTACCGGACGGCGGGTAAGCGAAGGCCTGTTCTGTGCTCTGCCCTTGGTAACTTGAAACGCTTAGCACACCCTGAGCTCACCTGGGGGAGATTTAATCCAGAGGAGCCTGTGGAAAGGACAAACACGTCACTAATCTACACTGTCCTGTGATGTGTGTGCCCAAGGGGACACAAACCTGACAAATAAGTGACTTTCTGTGTAAGGGGAAGTCTTGAGTGTTCATCCTTGCCAGGGTACACAGACCCCGCAATGGCAAAGGGATTCAGCCTTTGTCTTTAAAGCCACCATCAGCACAGCTCTGGCTGGTGCTTTGTGTTCCAGATTTGATTGTTCCCCTTGGATTCACTGCAGTATGCCACAAATTGTAATATTGCCATGTAAATGTCTTTGGTTTGTTCCTCCTTACGAGGTGCAGGCAGAGCACACCAACACCCACCCAAGGGCTGCACATGCAGGAAGTGGAGGTTTTAAAGGGCTTTTTCTTCCTGACTGAGCAAAGAGCATGGATTTACTTGTCTGCCGTTTACTCCCCAGTGCACCTCTCTGAATGAGAAGGGATATTCAGGGATACTTTCCACCAAATTTAGTTCTTAAACACACCCAGGACTGCAGTAGGTCAGAAAGTGATGTGACGTTAATCACATCTGAACCCAAAACTAAAGTGAGGCAGAAAGAGGCTGTTTCAGCCATGTCTGTGTTCCCTTCTGTTACACCCGTAATGGCCATTGGAGACCTGGGTGAATGGGTGGGTTTGTCTGGCTCTGAGCGAGTCTTTCAGAGAAGCTCTACCCCCATTATGTTCATGGGGAGGGCGATGGGATGGGCCACAGAGGCTGAACTTGCCCTTTCTCCCTTGAACAGTGTGTCTGGAGGCAGCAGGCGCATACCGAGTCCTGCAAAGATGTGTAGCAAGGGAAGAGCCTCTCCCCCAGCCAAATTGCAGCCCAAAGCAAGGAGCTAGGGGAAGTGTAATCATATTTCTTGTATTATTTTACATAACTCTTTCTGCAATAGAGGTCATCCTTGTGCTGTGTTTTATAGTTAGGGGGAGCCACGGCACCAGCATTGAAGGAATTGCCAAGGTGGCTTGATGCAAACTTGGAGTATGCTGTTGCAGCTGACTGGGCTGACATTGTTAAGCTTTCAGTAAGTTAGAGCTTTTGGAGAAATCTGTATCATGTCATCTTTTCTTTCCCCTCCCCATCCCCACAACCTTTCTCCAGTGAGGAGCTGGGAGCTGGGAGGGGAGAGCTGCAGGGCCAGCAGCACTGGGAGCACTCGCATGGCAGAGAGGGAGGTTGGGCACATGCTGCAGCTCAACAGCGTGGCCAGGGGATGGAAGAGAGCAGGGGTTCAGTGCCCTGGGAATGGGGCTCAGCACCACAGGGTGACTGTCCGGAAAGGCTTGGGGTGCTTAGCAATAGCAGGGGCAATAGAAACGCTCCAGGAGCAGTAATACGCCTCAGGCGCTGGATGTCAGGGAGTGGATAAAACACATTCTTATGGGTCAAATTTTCAAAACTACCCTCAGCAAAGGCTTTTCTCCAGCTCCTGCAAACTGCCTGTGCAGCCCTGGGCCTGGTCACCAGGCCTGAAGGCTCAGGCATGGGCAGGGAGAGGGGCAGGATGGAGATGAGCCTCGCCGCGCTCATTCACGCTGTTTGTCACACCAGTCCCTGCCCCAGTGTGTGGCAGAGGAGGAAGGGGAGAGCTGTCCCCTCTGGCACATGGCTGTTGGTGGATCTCCCATTCCCCACCCTGTGGGCTGGCCTTATGCAGCCTTTTCCCTGTCGTCCCTCTCGCCTGTTTCCTGGTTTTGTGGCTGCCTTGGTTTGTGTGATGCCCTTGCAGGGGGATGGAAGGGGAATCGATTGGCTTAAGAGGTTTGTACTGCTCTCAAAATCACTTTTAATTAGCACAGGAGATTTGGCATGGTCTGTACCACTCCCCAGGGAAGAGCTCCACATCCCGGCAGCCAGACCTGTGCGAGCTGGCAGCTCCTCCTTACCTTCATTCACAGGGAATGATCTGTTTGCTGATAGGAATAGCTGTGTGCCTGGCCACCGCCCCGGGCACCCGCTGCATGCCCGTGAGCATTCGCACCCCTGAGCCCCATCAGCACTTTGCTTTGGGTGAGTGCAGTGTGCATCCATCCCGGCACATGCATGCAGAGGGACATCCGGCTGCTCCGGGTGCTTGGGCAGGCGGGAACATGGAGTTGGCTGCCCCATGGATCCCAGGCACAGTGGTGGCCCCATGCTGGTTCTCCCATGTGCCAGTGGGAGCAGAGCAGAAGATTCTCCCTCTTTGGGCAGTACATGTGCAGCCTGCACTGTCATCCGATTCAAGGCTCTGCACTGCAGGTATCAATGGGAACTACTTTCCCTACCTAAATCCGTTATTGGAAATGGCTCAAGGAGCAGCAGTGGTGAAACTCAAGGGAGCCACAAAGGGAAATGTCTAAATGTGTGTGATAAGAGTGCTGAAAATGGAGTTTTAAGCTGCTCTGTGTTAGTGGGCAGTCTTGCCCGGTCGTGGCCGCTGGGTTTTGTTTCTGTATCTGAATGCTCAGAATAACCTTCCTAGTGCCTCAGCCAAGCTCTGGCTGGGACCTCCTCAGACAGCATGACCCCTCTCTGCGAGTCATCCCATGCAGCTTTGCTGTCCTGCAGAGCATTGAAAATTTGGCCCTTCACATCTAAAAGACACACTCGTTGCCCTGTTGCTGAAGCCCTGATTGAAGCTGGGAAGGGAGCTAAGCTGCCCCGGCACTTCTCGTGCTGTGAACAGCCGATGCTGAGGGCTCAAGTGAAAATACAGGGTACAAATGTGCTTCCTCCTTTCCTCCCTGTGCACTTTAACGCTGCAGTATCACACCAGGGCAGAGTGAGGGTGTTTTGCAGCATTTGGCAGCATCCCTTGGGGAAAAGTTGTGCGTGCCTCTCAAATTCCATGTCATGTAGGCAAATACCTCTGTGCTGATACCATCTGCAATGCAGATGCAAGCACAGAGAAGCCAGGCTCCCTTTGGTGCTGTAATAACCATCAGGTGTTTTCTGTTGTGTGTGTTTCGTTCTCAGGGCTACTTGCCGGAAAGCAAGTTCAATCGCATCCTGACCGAGCCCGTGCTCCGGGACACGGGGCCCCGCCGCAGGGGGAGAAGGCCCCGAAGCGACCTCATTAAAGGCCCTGGCATTGTAGCAGATTCTTCCTCTGGAATGGGACCACTGTTCATGAACGGACTGATTGCTGGGATGGATCTGGTAGGACTTCAGAACATGAGAAACATGCAAGGGATCCCCCTGACTGGGCTGGTTGGGTTTCCTGCTGGATTTGCAGCAGTGCCTGCCGGCGAGGACGTGAAAAGCACCCTGAGTATGTTGCCCATGATGCTGCCAGGCATGGCTACCGTGCCCCAGATGTTTGGCGTTGGAGGACTCCTCAACCCCCCCATGACAACTACTTGTAGTGCGACTGCTCCGACTTCGTTAACAAGCACAACGAAAAGTGGTACAGCCAATGCAGAGAAAGCTTCTGAGGATAAACCGAGTAGCCAGGATGTGAACAAAGAAACTCTCTCGGAAGAGAAGCCTGGTCCTAGTTCGTTTTCTAATCAGACAGAATCCGCAATAACTACCAGTAGTCCTGTAGCTTTTAACCCGTTCCTTATCCCAGGGATGTCTCCTGGACTGATCTATCCCTCGATGTTTCTTTCGCCTGGCATCGGCATGGCGCTGCCCGGCATACAGCAGACCAGGCACTCGGAGGCAGCCAACCTGGAAAGCCAGAAGCGGAAGAGAAAGAAAGCGAAAGGGGAGTCGGCAAACCCAGAGCCAGAGACTGTGCCACTGCCGGAGAAGGAAGCTGCAAACAGTCAAAACTGTACGGAGCAGACACCACCGTCCTCGGCAGAGAAGGAGCAGGAGGGACCAGCGGAGCCGGAGCGCGAAGCGGCTCGCGATCCCAATTAGAACTTCTTGTTTCTCAATGAAAAAAACACAAAAAGATTGTGGCTTGTGAGTTTCTTATCCCATAAACTCTTTGTTACTTACCCTCCCGCCCCGCCTTCATAAACCTGTGTTTCCATGAGTAATATTACCTACCTAATTCCCTGTCAGAAGAAAAGAAACCTCTGGTGACATACTACATGTGAATAGTTGCAGGGTCTTGCCACTTTATTAGATAAACAGTGTTGTCTAGCTAGTATGGGAGGCACCGAATTCTCATTCTGTTTTTCCAGTCATTCATCCCAGCCGACGATAGCAAATCCAGTACTCGGTCACACACAGCCCCGGCCCCTCCCTCCCCCCAAGTTGCTCACTCCTTTGAGAAGAAAAAGCAGCAAAAGAAAAGTCTTTACCTCTTGCTCTACACGCAGACAAGGGTATTCCTGTCCACAGCGACACCGAGCGAAAAAGCCTGTATCTGGGGGTAAAAAGCACAGCTATAGTAAGTGCTAATGTGTATTTTTTATTTAAAGTATTTCCCTATTTTATCATGGTTACTAGGATAGTAGTATAGACAGAAGTATATAACTAATGATTGAAAATGCATATATTCATTTCTTTGAAAGGAAAAAAAAGCATTACTGGTAGTGATCTAATTTCTGCATCATGCCCCCACCTCAAAGGTTTGGAGACAAACTGCAGCGCGTGAAAACAACAGCCTAGACATCCTTTTGTACTTCTTAAAACCAAAGCTTGGTTTTGCATTAAGTGGAGTTTAGTTGCCCTTTCCTCAAGAGCTCCAAGAACTTTTCAGCTTGAGCGGGAAAGGTTTTGCACATCTTGCATGACTTTTTTGGGATTACTGTACCTGTAGCTACCGCTTTCTTCATCGTTCTGCTCGTCTTCAGTTCTCCTCTATGGCATTAGAAGTGCTGTAAAGGTGGTTTTTTTGCAGCCGTGAACAGGCCACACTGATTTTAATGCTCGTATATGAACATTATACATACGTTGGTGGAGGCTTTTTGAGTTTTTATATTCCCCACTCCTTACCCCAGAAGCAACGTCCCTTCAGCAGACGAGGAGCAGGCTGTAGGCCAGCTTTCCTCTGTGGGGAGTCCTCTAAGGACCGTCGAGACTTCCATAGCTCGAGTTTCTTCTTTTCTAGCATTAGACTGTGAAGAAATGACCTTGGCTTCTTCTTTCCATTCCGTTTGCTGTTGAACAGTATTTCCAAGTCCCCCCACCTCCACTGGCAAACGATTATGTCTGCATTTTAAACGGACAGGTTTTAATGCCGTCAGCCCCCCGCAGCTCTGGGTACTGAGACTCTGCCACAAGCAACTTCTCCTTCCCCTTCACTCCTCGTGTAATTCTTCTTTCACTTGGGCTTGTTCCTATTTGCAGCTCATGGTTTGAGACTTGAAACAAAGCCGCAGTGGTGCAGCGTGAGATGAAAGGCAGGCTGGCGAGGGAGTTGGGAGCGTGCTAGTAATCGGTTCCACACTTGGTTGTCACAATTTACTGTATTTTTTACTTATTTTCTGTTACAGTTTTGCTAATTTATCAGATGGTCCAAATGTTTTGACATAACTATTTCAGTTTGCATTATTTATTTATGATGCTTTTTGTCATTGTCTTTTATACATTTGGGATTATAAATTATGTACATGTTAAAATTAGCATCTCAAAGAAGTCTGTTACCCATGGTCTAAAAAGCATTTGGTTTCTATTTTCACGGAATTTATTCCCAGTTTTCTGGATTGGATGATTTTCTTTTAAGTATGTAACCAATCATAATGCAACCCCCCACACCTCCCCTGATAATTAAATGTGTTCTATTTAATAACATCCTTGTAGCATAGATACTGTATCACTATCGACAGATTTCTTAGAAATGCTGCTATCTCTATTTAACTAACATTTTGTTCAGTTTTGCCTCCAGTGGAAGCAGAAAGGGTTTTTTCAGCTGTTAAATCCAAAATCAATATAATTTATTTATGTAAAAAAAAAATAATCACAATTGATATATTTTTGAACCTTTTAAGTACTAACTTTCTTTTTATTCAGTAGAGGAACATGTACTTGCCCTAAATCCTTAAAATACAAATGCTATAAAACTTCATATATCTTCAAAGCCTTACTGTGAATGGATACAGCAATCTCTTCAGAGTCCATTTCTTGTTACGGGACGGTTTTGCCAGGGTTACACGCGTTAAGGAACAGGGTTTAAAGTGACATTTATTTAATTAGCCAGCATGCTCTATACCTTGTTCTTCCTTATCAGACATGTATGCTACGTCTCTGGGTGTTCAGGCTTCTCTTTGCTGCTTTGTGACCCTTTCGCAACCTGATATACTCTGTGGATTATTTAGACTGTAAGGCGTAAGTGGCTTCTTCTTCTTTTCCATCATTTCCAAAACCAAATGGCGAATCCTCACCGGTTTTCATGGCTACTCACACAAAACATAACATCCTTCACCAAATGTGCTAACAAAATAAACTGTCTGTGCTCTTGAACATGGATAAAAAGAGGAAAAAAAAAGGTTTAAAAGTCAGATTTTTATTTTTTTAATTTAGTGACTAGATGATGCTTATCTTTCAGACTTGGCAGAGCCTTGCTACAGATGTATATAATCTTTTTTCCAGCAAATATATGTGAATGTTTAATTCACCTGACTCAGTGATAAACGTGACTTGCCTTTTTCTCAGCACGAATCCATTGAGCAGCTGTTGAACCCAGTGGAATTCTTCCGTTCTCGTGCACGTGAGATGTGCGTTGCACCAGGGAAGGGCTGCTCGCAGCTGGCTCACTGCTTTCCCTGCCATGGAATGAGGTTATACAGGGATAATCCCTTTCTGTGGCCAGCGGCCATCACTCACCCAGCACTAGGGGGGTTAACTCAATGTGTGTGGGGTCAGTCACTGTCCCCCATGGGCTGTATGACCAATGGAGCAGCACAAGCTCCACTGCAGAGCACAGCGGCTCTGCTGACCTGCTTCATCTGGATGATGGGCAGAAGACCAGGGACCAGGCATGAGACTCTACACCAGTTAGTCCTGGCACTTAGGTGGCACCTTGCAGCAGAAGAGGTGCTCAGTTCCTCTATGCCTTGTAAAATCCTAAGAGGTGCCAAATAAATGCTTGTCATAAGCAAGGATCTCGTGCTCTAGAAAAACAGGTGTTAATTCAGGTTTTGAGATGAATAAATGCATGCACAGGAAAAGCTTTAAGGCCCAGGAAAAAAGGCACAGAGTTAAAAACAAGGGTCTTTGCTTGCTCCTCCTGCCCTTGCCTGAATACCTTGTTCTGGCATTTTGCTGCTGCGTTTATTTGGAGGGGAGCAGGGAAGTACAGCAGAAGAGACATCTTGGATGGGGACAGAGGAGGCAAAATGATGGCGTGAACTCTCCAGATCCTCCATCTCCCTTTAAATTCACTGCAGCCTTTCACCCTGGCATTGGGAATGCGGGATATTTGCTCCATGGATCTGCAGCCCCAGGTACAGAGGAGCAGTCTTGCTGGTGTTGACGCGCTTTGTCTCATCAGAGGAGTGTGTTACCCACCTTCTCGCAGGAGGTGAGTGGAGCTGGTGATGGAGGACGGGCACAGTGGGCACAGCTCGCTCTGGGTTTTGTTTTGCAGGATACAGGTGCTTTTCCTTTAACAAGGGACTAAAACATCCTGGAGCTGCTCATCTCTGCACTCCTGTCTCTGATTTTCATCTCAGGACACAGGCAAGTATCATCGCACGTTTAGGCAGGATCTCAGTCTATTTATGGACACTGACCCTTAATGGAGGAGCAGATGCACAAAAATCAAAGCTCGGGTCCCTCCAAGGAACGCCCATCTTTGCTCCTGAAGGAATAACTGTGCTTGGGGCTTCCTCTGCCGTTTTTCTGCCCCACAACCTTCCAACAGCTCAGAGAAGGTGGAACACGGCAGCACCTGAACCAAACGGTGCCATTAGATGGGGTTGAAGTGTCCTCCAAGACAGGTTGGACGGGGCCTGGAGCAAGCTGCTCCAGTGGAAGGTGTCCCTGCCCGTGGCAGGGGGTGGAGCTGGAGGAGCTTTAAAGTCCCTTCAACCCAAACCAGGCTGGGGTTCAGTGATCAGGTTGGAGCCACCTCCCCGGCCTGCGCTGCGGGCCCTGGCTCACACAGCCGGTTCGAGGGGGTGCAGGCGCTGCCCCGGCCCGTGCGGACGGTGCCCACTGCGCTCCGGGCCGAACCTCGGTGCTCTCGAAGCGCTCCCGCCACCGGCGCTGCGTGAGCGCCCTTCGGCTGGGCCCGACGCCGTGAGATCCGCGCCCTCGCCGCGCCTCGGGGCGTGCTCCCGGCAGAGCCAACACAGCCATGCGCGACGGGCGAGCGTCCGCACCCGCGGAGCCGCTCCGCGCCGCCGGCGACGTCCCGCGACAGGCGACGCCTCGCGACAGGCGACATCCCGCGACAGGCGACGCCTCGCGACAGGCGACGTCCCGCGACAGGCGACGCCTCGCGACAGGCGACGTCCCGCGACAGGGACCGCGCGCCCCCGGCAGGGTGGAGGGGGCGTGGGGCGAGGCCCCGCCCCTCTCCCCTCACGGCGGAAGCCGCCGCTCCCTTCCGGCGAAGCCGTTTTGGCGCGCGAGCCGGGCCGGGCTGTCCCCGCCA